>QXTE01000016.1:11246731-11269369 GCA_003942145.1 Platysternon megacephalum | reverse complement strand
CCCCCCCCCCCTTCATTCCCATCATTCACGCCGCCACTATTCCCAGACACCAGACACATCCAAGCCAGCTTTGGATCTAGCTAGATCAAAGTGAGCTCAAGTAAGAACAGCAGTGAAGTGGCGGCAGCATGGACATCAGTCCAGGCTAGGTGTTCAAGAACACACACAGGGTCCTGGGTGGACTTGTACAGCCTATGTTGTGGTCTGTGCTGTTAGGGCTTCATTACTACTGTTCCTCAAGCTAGTTTTGCTCTAGCTAGTTCAAGTATGTCTACATGTGCTGTAATCACCCCTCCACCCCCACCGCAGTTCAGACATACTCTTAGTGAACAAGATTGCTACCAAAATCCACACAGTGCAGCCAATGGGATGTGCAATAGTGAAAATAACCCCATAGAAGTAACACATTTCCTCTAATGAGAGTATACCTAGTGACAGAGGATGTGGAAAAAGCTAATGTACTCAATTTTTTTTTTTTTTTTTTGCCTCTGTCTTCACAAACAAGGTCAGCTCCCAGACTGCTGCACTGGGCAGCACAGTATGGGGAGAAGGTGACCAGCCCTCTGTGGAGAAAGAAGTGGTTCGGGACTATTTAGAAAAACTGGACGAGCACAAGTCCATGGGGCCGGATGCGCTGCATCCGAGGGTGCTAAAGGAGTTGGCGGATGTGATTGCAGAGCCATTGGCCATTATCTTTGAAAACTCATGGCGATCGGGGGAGGTCCCGGATGACTGGAAAAAGGCTAATGTAGTGCCCATCTTTAAAAAAGGGAAGAAGGAGGATCCGGGGAACTACAGGCCAGTCAGCCTCACCTCAGTCCCTGGAAAAATCATGGAGCAGGTCCTCAAGGAATCAATTCTGAAGCACTTAGAGGAGAGGAAAGTGATCAGGAACAGTCAGCATGGATTCACCAAGGGCAAGTCATGCCTGACTAACCTAATTGCCTTCTATGAGGAGATAACTGGGTCTGTGGATGAGGGGAAAGCAGTGGATGTGTTATTCCTTGACTTTAGCAAAGCTTTTGATACGGTCTCCCACAGTATTCTTGCCGGCAAGTTAAAGAAGTATGGGCTGGATGAATGGACTATAAGGTGGATAGAAAGCTGGCTAGATCGTCGGGCTCAACGGGTAGTGATCAACGGCTCCATGTCTAGTTGGCAGCCGGTTTCAAGCGGAGTGCCCCAAGGGTCGGTCCTGGGGCCGGTTTTGTTCAATATCTTCATTAATGATCTGGAGGATGGCGTGGACTGCACTCTCAGCAAATTTGCAGATGACACTAAACTGGGAGGAGTGGTAGATACGCTGGAGGGTAGGGATAGGATACAGAGGGACCTAGACAAATTAGAGGATTGGGCCAAAAGAAACCTGATGAGGTTCAACAAGGACAAGTGCAGAGTCCTGCACTTAGGACGGAAGAATCCCATGCACTGTTACAGACTAGGGACCGAGTGGCTAGGCAGCAGTTCTGCAGAAAAGGACCTAGGGGTTACGGTGGACGAGAAGCTGGATATGAGTCAACAGTGTGCCCTTGTTGCCAAGAAGGCTAACGGCATTTTGGGCTGTATAAGTAGGGGCATTGCCAGCAGATCGAGGGACGTGATCGTTCCCCTCTATTCGACATTGGTGAGGCCTCACCTGGAGTACTGTGTCCAGTTTTGGGCCCCACACTACAAGAAGGATGTGGAAAAATTGGAAAGAGTCCAGCGGAGGGCAACAAAAATGATTAGGGGGCTGGAGCACATGAGTTATGAGGAGAGGCTGAGGGAACTGGGATTGTTTAGTCTGCAGAAGAGAAGAATGAGGGGGGATTTGATAGCTGCTTTCAACTACCTGAAAGGGGGTTCCAAAGAGGATGGATCTAGACTGTTCTCAGTGGTACCAGATGACAGAACAAGGAGTAATGGTCTCAAGTTGCAGTGGGGGAGGTTTAGATTGGATATTAGGAAAAACTTTTTCACTAGGAGGGTGGTGAAGCACTGGAATGGGTTACCTAGGGAGGTGGTGGAATCTCCTTCCTTAGAGGTTTTTAAGGTCAGGCTTGACAAAGCCCTGGCTGGGATGATTTAGTTGGGATTAGGTCCTGCTTTGAGCAGGGGGTTGGACTAGATGACCTCCTGAGGTCCCTTCCAACCCTGATATTCTATGATTCTATGATTATCAGTTCTGTGGCCTAAATACCAGTTGAAGCAGTAAGACTTTAAATGCCAGAGTTTAGCCATTCAACCTGACGTCTGACACTCTTTAAAGCTGTTCTATCTTATGCAGATGAGACTTGCAGACTGCACTGCACTGCTGAGCAGTTAGTTTTAGGAAACCACCCAAATCCCCTGCTGTTTAGAACTGGAGAAAAACAGTTCCGTTTTCATACTCCCTCTACAGGCTTTGCAGAAGCCATATGGGCACCAATGATACTGATGCACAAAAAAAGAGCTATGATCATTTGAAATGCCACTAGAAACAATGTTGATTATATCTTATTACACCTTCTTCATTCTTTCATGCTGCCAGTCATCATGACACCGGGATGCCTCACCATTTAAAAGTGAGAATACAAATTACAAAATCTGCTTATATGACTAGCTCAGTAAGCCATGACTGCCCCTTTTCTGCTACACAAAGGGTCGTCCACCTTAGCGATTAGTCAAAAGTCTGATTGAACAAGCAAGCCTTACATCATTACCCTTTAGGCAGGTAAAGTGGTATGGACCAAGTGAGCAGGTTCAACATCTAAGGCAGGGGTAGGCAACCTATGGCACGGGTGCCGAAGGCGGCACGTGAGCTGATTTTCAGTGGCACTCACACTGCCCGGGTCCTGGCCACCGGTCCGGGGGGCTCTGCATTTTAATTTAATTTTAAATGAAGCTTCTTAAACATTTTAAAAACCTTATTTACTTTACATACAACAATAGTTTAGTTATATATTATAGACTTATAGAAAGAGACCTTCTAAAAACGTTAAAATGTATGACTGGCACGCGAAACCTTAAATTAGAGTGAATAAATGAAGACTCGGCACACCACTTCTGAAAGGTTGCCGACCCCTGATCTAAGGGCTGATCTATCGAGAATGCCCTGCCACCAGACCTGCAAAGTGAAACCTCAGAAACCACTTTCAAAAGTGCCCAGCAAATTAACCATTGAGATGGGATATGGGGAAAGAGTCAATCTCTACAACAGATTTTTATTTCCAAGGTCCCAGTTACATTAGTGGGCTGTGTCCCAAGACCAAATTAAAACATGGTTCAGCACAGTCTGTTCAAACAAGACCAAATCAAGTTTTGAAAATGCAACAGGGTTGTGTTACAGCCATATAAAGTCCAGAAGATTTAGTATCACTTAAACAGGCAAGACCCATATTGAGGAACTACTAGGTTGTAACTGGACCAGGGAAAACTTCTAACAACATAAACATTCAGATTCCTCAGCTGTAAAATGGGGATAATGATACTGACCTCCTTTGTAAAGAGCTTTGAGATCTAGATGAGAAGCACTATAGAAGAGTTAAATTAGAGTATAAGCTCTTTGGGGCAGGGACCATCTTTTTGTTATGTCTGTACAGCGCCTAGCACAATGGGGCCCTGGTCCATGACTGGGGCTCCTAGGTGCTATAGTAAAACAAATAATATATTTATATACACTTAAGAGTGTCCTTAAGGGATACAGTATTGACATTTTGCTGCATGAGTCTGGCAGTCAGGTGTTCTGGGCTCTAGTCCCAGATCTTCCCCTGTGTGACCTTGGATGAAGTCACTTTATTTATCTGAGAATATGATTCCCATTTTACTTAACCACCTCGTAAGGCAATTGTAGAGTGAGCCATATAGTGCTTAGAGATCTTGAGAAGAAGAGTAATTAATTCAAACCCAAATATGGCAAAGTAATCTTAAAGAAATGAGTGGATTAAAACTATAGCTAAGCTTTTTAACTTGCTGTCTGTTCTCCTATACACAATTCTTCAATAGGCCTTTTATTCTCCTTGAATACTGTGTCCTTGGACATAAGACCAACAGCAGGTTCATAATAATAATAATTTAAAAAAAAAAAGAGCTCAACTGACCCATACAAGTTCTCTGTAGCAAATTTATCAACAAGGCTGAAATCTGCTCAGCAAACAAGGTCATTTTATATATGCCGGGGGCGGGGAGCGGGAACGGTTAAATGTACCCCTCCCTCACAAAATAATTTTAAAACCAGAAAGCTCAAGCTACCGTTAAGATCTTAAGTAGGGATTTGAACCACATCAATAAAACTTTAATACTTTAAAATGCATGAGGTATTGAATAAAAATGATCATTTTCCTCTCAGATTAAATATTTAAGATTTGTTTTAGGACATAAACTAAGTTTTTCCTAATGTGTGCTTAACATCAGTGCATATACCCATATTTAGGCACCTAAATAAGTGGCCTGATTTTCTGAGTTTCCAAGCACTCAAAACTTCAAGGAGAGCTGCAAGTGACTATGGAAATTAAGGCATTTATTTAGCTGTCTGAATATTGATACGTACCTTACTTCAGAAAACCAAATCTGAAAATTCTGATCAGTGTGTGGGCCCATAAGAGGAAAGCTGAAGTCATACTATGATGCACAGTTATCTACTGTTGGGTAAGTAAATTCATTTTGAATAAGTGAAAGCAGGTAGCAGTCCTGCAGAAATTAAGCCCCGTTTTTCACCACCTCCTTGTTTACTTTTTAGAAGAGGAGGCAACAGATGGTAAGAGAGAGTTCCATTTAAGAAGGGGTGCGAATATTCCCTGGAGTGCTGCATGAGCTAGTTTTTAAAGAGATTTACTGTTTGCTGCAGTGACACATTTTATACGACTCATACTCACTTTCTATTTCGGTGCTCTACATTATTAGATGCTTTAGTGATGTCCACAAAAAGCTACACAATTGGCTCTGGGGGACACTTCTAGACTCTCCATCCCCCATGCCCTGAACACCATGTTCTACGAGGGGACAGAGCTGTGACTACCTGATTTTGATGGCAGGCAGAACTGGTACGGCATGCAGTGCAACTTGACAATGGCGCAGACTCTCCAAGCAATTTGAATAAACTCTGCTAGGCGAGCAGACAGCTAATCTGTCATCTCCATCTCATTTGCTCCCGCAACATTTAGACAGCAAGTGCAATTTCTCACTCCCACACACCAAGTCAGATTGCCCTCCCCCAAAGAGTGCAGATCTCAAGATGAAACGTCCGGACTTTTACAGCACACATGGTCCCTGGATGGCTTTTTATGGAGAACTCGGAGCATAGATTAGCACAGAATATTTTGATGTAGTATCTCTTATAACAGGGGTCGGCAACCTTTCGGAAGTGATGTGCCAAGTCTTCATTTATTCACTCTAATTAAAGGTTTCGCGGGCCAGTCATACATTTTAACGTTTTTAGAAGGTCTCTTTCTATAATTCTATAATATAGAACTAAACTATTGTTGTATGTAAAGTAAATACGGTTTTTAAAATGTTTAAGAAGCTTCATTTAAAATTAAATTAAAATGCAGAGCCCCCCGGACCGGTGGCCAGGACCCAGGCAGTGTGAGTGCCACTGAAAATCAGCTCGCGTGCCGCCTTCGGCACCCGTGCCATAGGTTGCCTACCCCTGTCTTATAATGAGGGACTGGAGCTGTATCGAGGCTGGGCCTTGAAGGAGTTATTTGTTTCATGAATCCCCCCTGTACAAATTCTCTAATCTCACAGCAACCTTTCAAATTAGGTATTTATTTCCCCATATTACAAGTGGCAAAAATGAGGTACAACAGGTCTTAAGTAACTTGGTCAAGGTCACAGGAGTCCAATGACAGACAGCATTGGGGCTTGTCTACACACAGAACTACTCCCAAATACTTGTGTGTGTGGACGCTCTTATTCTGGCATAAGCAATGCCTTTTTCTTGTTTCGCTTAACCCACTGAGGCAACTGGTCTCAACACTATACCCCACGCACATGGTTGAGCTCTCCTGGCTACAGGGCAGTAAAAACTACAGTGCCTGTATCCAGGAGTAATTTACAGTCAGTTAGCTAACACGCATTCAGTGCTGATGTAAAAACACACTTTTGGCAGTGAAGACAAAGCCCCAGTCTGTGCTAGTCTTAAAAAACAAACAAACCAGGCTACAAACAAATTTGAATACACAAAGGGGACACTTAGCCACCAGATGCACTTTTGATCATTCAAACTGAGAAACTTGCTATTGGGTTTGCCAAGATAGGGAAACCAATTCAATAGGTAATCACATTTCATGCTTCATAGTATAATCTGATCACCACAACCACCAGGAAGAATAAATTCTCCTCCTTCACTCCTGCCTGGGGTCCCTACTTCCAGAACTGCAAATCTGACCATAGGCATTATAGCAGGCCTTCCTGTGAAGCATCAGAGTACTGGCTATTCCCAGAGGCAGATCCTGGACTTATGCATCAAATTAATTGCTCCATAAAAGTCCTGTGAAGAGCTAGAGCTGAAATTGGGAAAAGTAGGAAATCCAACAGTCCTATATAAAGGTTACAGTAGCATATTAGCCACAGTTGGGAGCAGCTCATGTCCAGCCACAGGTTCTTTATATCTAAGTACTTATGTGCTCCCATCAATTTAGTCTGAGAATAGTAAAGGGGGAAACATGTGACTGCAAGATTTTGCAGCTCATGTTTTTCAACAGCAGGCTCCTTCAATCCATCCAAACGGATCATGAATTTTAAACAATCCACAAGGAGCAGCTTGCTACCATCACCAATCAAAATAGTTTCCATTAACTTCCTTACTCTATGCTTCTCCATTTGCAAAGTAGTTTATGTCCTTGTAAAACCAAGAAAATTTGCCAGCCCAAGCACAAAAGACTTGTACCATGCCGATTCATAATGAAAAACAATGATATTTTACTTGCCAGTCAGATGATTGCCAGCCCTTTACTATGCTGATTCATAATGAAAAACAATGATATTTTACTCACCCGTCAAAATAATATCACTCACCTTGGATGAGTGGGCGAGTAAAAGTTTGCAAAGCAATCTTATCACTTTCAGTACGCAACCTGAAATCTAACCACGTTGCTAAGACACCATCCGTGCTGAATTCGCACAATGTTTGAACAACACTCTGCTAGAAAGGTGCAAACATGATTTCCCTGGCCAGTATAAATAGGGTCAAATGGTGATTTACAATATGGCTCATTGCAGTTCAGCCCTGTTTGCCTCTTTCTATCCTGAAATATTTTTCCAAACAGATCTGGCTAGCACACTTGGAATTGAGCATAGACGGGGCCCACTAGACATCATTCCTTTTTAAATGAAGTTTTCAGAGCCTGCAAATAAAAAAAGTAGACAGTCTGGTCTAAACTACTATGGTCAGAAAACAAGGACAATGCTCTATTTATTTGTCACTCAGAGTAACAACAGGAAATTGAAGTAATCCAGGGCCTATGTATTACCTTCAAAAATTCTTTAACAGATTCAGCCTTCCAAAAGGCAAAGGACCCATTGGAAGTGGGAGGGCAGTGGAAAGACACATGGGGTGAGAGTGTGGGGGGGAAAAACAGTCTGTGAACCATTGTAAGAGACAGCAAACAATGTACCTTTTTAAAACATGTTCAGGAGCCCTCATGCCAATTGCTAAAAAAAGAAAGAGTGATAAACCAGTTATACAGTTAGTAGCCAGGGACAGTCGCTTTGTTTCCAAGAGAATATGACTGCAGCTCAGAGACAAAGAAAGGATGTAAGGGATGAATGGAAAGAGGACCTCAGAAACTAAGGGTAAGTCTACACTGCAATAAAAGCCCTGCAACACTGAATCTCAGAGCCCGAGCCATTGACTTGGGTTCGTGGGATCAGGCTACATGGCTAAAAATAGCAATGCAAGCGTTCGGGGTCAGGCTGGAACGGGCTTCGCTGGTTCTTCTCTTTGGGCTTGTCGACACTTACCGAGGTGCAGCAGTACAGCTGTGCTGCTGTAGCGTGTCTGGTGAAGGCATTCTAATCCGATGGGAGAGAGCTCTCCCATCGCCTTAATAACTCCACCTCCGCGAGAGGCGGTAGCTATGACAGTGGGAGAAGCTCTCCTGCCGACATAGTGCTGTCTAAACAGGGAGTTAAGGTCGGTATAACTACGTTGCTCAGGGGTGTGGGTTATTCACACCCCTGAGCAATGTAGTTATATTGAAGAAAGTATGTAGTGCAGACCAAGCCTAAACCTCAAACTGCAGAGGATTAAAATGTGAACCAGACACCAGCTTTACTTTTTTTTAAAATACACACGTGCATGTACTATTGCTCATTAAATATGAGAAACTATTAGAATTGGATACAGCCAGGCAGAATGCTGCATACAGACTTCTTACAGACAAGCCCCCGCCCTTACTACCACAGGCTCTCTTGAGCAGAGTCAGTCAAAAGCATTGCATTATGTATTGCTTTTGGGATACAGGTCTGTCTCATCTTACACTGGGGTTACGTTCTGCGGTCAGCGCCTAAAGCGAAAATCGCGTATAGTCAAAATTACATTGAGTGTAATGGCGGGCGGAATCGGCCACACTACAGAAACAGTATTTAAATTATTTTTCTCTTTTTTTTTTGTTTTTGTTTTGTTTTTGCCGACCGCATAAAGCTGAAATCGCGCATGTTAAATGCGCCTAAGATGCGACAGACCTGTATGTGCAAAAGTCAGCCTGCTGTCAGTGAATCCATCCACTCAAATGTTGTAAGTGTAAGTTCAGTAATATTTACCAAGTGCAGCTCCATCAAAGCTCTTGGGGAGACATGCAACCATTTAAAAACAACGACTCGAGTGATTAGCCGTGTTTAATCATGAATCATGGTGAAGAGCTCAAGACTGAATCCTCCTTTGCATTGTCTCATGCAAACATCCAATCCAAAGATTTATATTTAACTAGCCCACATTACCAGGGACAAACCACATGCACAGAATATCCACACTTTCAGAGTCTGGATTTTTATTATTCCCCTAAAAACTTGCACTTAAGATGTGTTTGTTTAAAAGCTTTCTAGCCATTCAGGTTCAGAAGGGACTTCAGAATACTGTATACCTAGCCTGGTGCACTGATGTCTGTAGACAGGCAGACAAACAAAGGTCATGCTCTCCCCACCACAACCACTCAATTGTTGAAGTCAAATTCAATCTAGCATTCAATTGCTAACATTGTTAACCATTTCAGACATCCAACCCCCTTCTCCCCAAAATGACTGGAAGCCCTGGGTTATCTCAGTAATGGACATGGCATAATACTCTCAGGAATGCGCCATGATTTTGATAGGGCATTGCTCAGAAATAAGGCTGCAGGTTTTGAATACAGAATGTTTCAGCCAACTGATTATCTTGATGACTCTGATACACTCGTTACTGTCATTAAAAATTAGGGTTAGAGTGGCCATCTAAGAAATACTTGACTTCAGACTGTAGTTTGAGGTCTCTGACACTTGATCCAGCAACCGATTTTTTTTAAGTATCCCTTGAGATTTACAATGATAAAATATAAATAAGAGGCCAAGTAAATTAGACAAAAGCTGGAAAAAATTGTGATTCATGGAAAATCTTTCAGGATTAGTCAAAAGCCTCCTGATATATTTCTACTATGTTTGCCAATCTTACCCTGGTATAAGGAATATTACTCTATATTCTCTAGAGCAGTGATGGGCAACCCGTGGCCCATCAGGGTAATCCGCTGACGGGCCACGAGACAGTTTGTTTACATTGACTGTCCGCAGGCCCGGCCACCCGCAGCTCCCAGTGGCCACGGTTCGCCGTTCCCAGCCAATGGGAGCTGCGGGAAGTGGGGGCCCCGGGGGCCGCAGGTTGCCCACTATTGCTCTAGAGTTTACTCGACTATAAAGTGCCATGCACACCAGGAGCACTACATACATTTTCCAAGTAATAAAGTAACTACCGTCCATGCTAATTAGCGGGAAAGCTGGAAATTTCTAGCAGCATTAGGCCAGGTCTACTCTACAAACTTACATCAGTATAACTATATTGCTCAGGAGCAGAGCCGTCCCTTGGGTACGGCGAAGCGGGGCAACCGCCCTGGGCCCCACGCTTTGGGGGGCCCTGCGCTTCGATGAAATCGTGAGGAGGCAGGCACGGAGGTGAGGCAGGCGGGCGAGCGGGATGAGGAGGCGAACAGGGAGACGAGCGGCAGGCAGGAGCGAGGAATAGCCCCCCTATCAGACCCTTCCCCTCCCCCCAGCGCCTCCTGCCCGCCGACAGGCCCCTCTGATCAGCGCCTCCCCCTCCCTCTCAGCACCTACTGCCTGCCGCGGATCAGATGTTTCGCGGCATCAGGAGGCACTGGGGGGGAGGGGAGAGGAGAAGGGCGAGGGCTCAGCGTGCTCAGGGGAGGGGGCGGAACTGGGGAGCAAAGAGGCGGGACTGGGGCAGAGTCGGGGTGGGAAGAAGTAGGGTGGGGGTGGGGTCTTGGGGGAAGGCCCTGGGCAGAGCCGGGGGGGGGGGGGGGGGGGGCCNAGCACTCCCTGGCAGATTAGAAACTCGGCACCTATGTCCCGGGCCCTGGGCCCTGCACCTCCCTAAGGACGGCGCTGCTCAGGAGTGTGAAAAATCCACACCCCTGAGCGATGTAGTTATACTGACCTAACCCCTGGGGTAGACAGCACTATATCAATGGGAAAGCTTCTCCGTCAACATAGCTACCATCTCTCATGGAGGGACGCTGCAGCACCACTGCAGCTTTTTAAGCGTAGACCTGCCCTTTGATATTTACATCATGAATGCAGGAAAGTTTTTGAAACATATCCTTTATAAATGTGACTCTGAGCAGCTATAAATAGGCCATAAAATACTCAAAATACACTGCAATGAACTGGCAGGGAACTCCACCCTCTTGTTAAAGGTTTTGCTGCTATAGAAACTCTGATTAAATGTACAATGCCATGAATCACTACCTGAAACAGAGGTGCGCCTCAGTGAACAAGGAAGGGCCTGAGAGTGACTAAACAACATTTAATGCATATCAGATCTTAAATCAAATGTTCCCCCATACAAGCTCTGCCAAGAAACCAGTGTTGCTCTAGTACAGCAGGGTTGTAGGGGAACTCTCTCTTGCAGAAAAGCAATGGAGTTTAGCACCTTAATTAGTTTTTAAGATCTAACAAACAACCCAGGAACAGAGGTGCCCAAAGTCACGTGCACCCACTACAATAATGCAGGAAGAGTAAACAACATTAGTAAATTTCTGTTTGCAAGCACAGCCACCTGGATTGCTAGATCTATAAGGCACTCTCTCAAATAGGGTGACCAGACAGCAAATGTGAAAAATCGGGACAGGAGGTGGGGGATAATAGGAGACTATATAAGAAAAAGACCCAAAAATTGGGACTGTCCCTATAAAATCAGGACATCTGGTCACCCTACTCTCAAACCAACTGTTCTGCTGCCTAGCAGCAGCCAGCACACAGACACCATTATATCAATGGGAAACTAGGAGATCTAGGTTGTTAAAGAAACACCACTACTAGCACCAAGTGTCAACACATCACAATTTCTCTTTCCTACTTAATTCAGGCCATGTCTACACTAGAAAGTGTCACTGTCAGAATCTTTGCTGACACTTAGCTGCCAACATTACTATGTTGGCACAGCACACGTGCACTTGGCTGCTTTTTCCAGTGCCACGCATCCTCACCATAAGAAGCTGTGTCAGCAAAAGACACTGCACTCTGTCAGTAGGCATTCCAGCATCCCCCACACCACTGTATGCAAAATTGCCTTGAGGGACATCAGCATTCTACTACAGGCATGTCTTCAGTGACCATTTGCAATCAAATATGTCTGCTAGTTAGTAATTTGCACAACTGCAAACATTAGAAACAAATTATAAATTAAAGTGAATGATTTTCAATACCTGGTACTAATTATGCTTTCCTTTCATACACTGGAAGCCTTTCTGCAGCTATAGTTCAGCCTTGCATGGAGATTAAATGATCGAACAGAAAAAATAAATTAATACAATCTAAACATTTAAGGGTCCTATAAGAGCTTTGAGCAAAGATCCTTTCCCACCCTTCTAACTGCCAACACAGAACTGCAGACTGCCAACTTTCCAACTCCATTTTGCCATGCCATTGGGCAAAAAGATCCACAGGCAAGAGCATGATACACTTCGGTCCAGCTGATGCTCAGCATGGACCAATCAAGCAAGGCACGGGGTGGGGAGGAAGCACTCACCAAAACTTGCCAGAACAGCAGCAGCAAAGTGGGTTTTAAAAAAGGTTTAATTTTTCCAGAGACTAATGCTCTCAAATCAGAATAAATCCTTCAAAGGAGATCATCCACAATTCATTTACTAGTTAGAAATGTTAACATATCCAGTGTTTATGCTAGAATCTTTGTTTTCTCTACCTATGTTCATCTTAAATGTTTCAATTTGAGGGGCGGGGAAAGAGATGAAATTTCTCTGCAGGTTTTTTTTCTTTTCACACGGAGATGTTAAGATTGTGCAATAAAAGTCTCACTTCGCAAGAATGTCGCTATAATTAATGAAAACCTAATGGTAAACATGTTCCCATCACAGTATGTCTCATACAGAAAGCCACCCCACGGCAGAGACTGAAACTATTAAATGAAGATATGTATCATGACACAGAAAGGATGATCCAAGGGAAGTAGAAAAACCAAGAATGAAACCTGACCAAATATTTAAACTGGAGAATACCAAGAAATATTTTAGAACTAAATACACGGTTATTTCAAGTTTCACAGGAATTTAAGACTTAGGATATTAATCACTGACATTGTAAAAGCCCATGATACATACACATTTTTGTTATTTCTATTCCAGTATTACCTAAAGGCTCCAACTGAGCCTGTACAGCACCTAGATGACAGGGCCCAAATATATACAGGCAGCTACTTTCTTATTAAGACAGACAGGACAAGAGAGGAAACAAAGGCATGGGGTAAAGTGACTTGCCTCATGTCACAGGGTATGTCAGCATCAGAACGCAGGCCTAATGGATCCTACAGCATTCTTTTACTTTACTTTCCAAATCTGTGATTTGTTTGCAAAGATTATTTCCTGCCTTATGACAAGTGATAAGTAACAGCATGGATTTGTCAAAAACAAACCGTGTCAAACCAACCTGATAGCTTTCTTTGGCTATGTCTACACTACCCGCCGGATCGGCGGGTAGCGATCGAATTATCGGGGATCGATTTATCGCGTGTAGTGTAGACGCGATAAATCAATCCCTGATCGCTCTCCCGTCGGCTGCTGAACTCCAGCAGTGCGAAAGGAGGAAGCAAAGTCGACGGGTGAGCCGCGGCCGTCGATCCAGCACCGCGAGGACGCGAAGCAAGTAATTTTAATTCGATCTAAGTTACGTCGACTTCAGCTACGCTATTCTCGTAGCTGAAGTTGCGTATCTTAGATCGATCCCCCCCCCCCCAGTGTGGACCAGGCCTTTGACAGGGTAACAAGCCTTGTGGATAGGGGGGGAAGCGGTAGATGTGGTATATCTTGACTTTAGTAAAGCTTTTGATACTGTCTTGCATGACTTTCTCATAAACAAACTAGGGAAATACAACCTAGATGGAGCTACTATAAGGTGGGTGCAAAACTGGTTGGAAAACTGTACCCACAGAGTAGTTATCAGTGGTTCACAGTCATGCTGGAAGGGCATGATGAGTATGGTCCCGCAGGGATCGGTTCTGGGTCCAGTTCTGTTCAATATCTTCATCAATGATTTAGATAATGGCATAGAGAGTGCACTTGTAAAATTTGCAGACGATACTAAGCTGGGAGGGGTTGCAAGTGCTTTGGAGGATAGGATTATAATTAAAAATGATCTGGACAAACTGGAGAAATAGTCTGAAGTAAATACGATGAAATTCAATAAGGACAAATGCAAAGTACTCCATTTAGGAAGGAACAATCAGTTGCACACATACAACCTGGGAAATGACTGCCTAGGAAGGAGCACTGCGGAAAGGGATCTGCGGGTCATAGCGGACCAGGAGCTAAATATGAGTCAACAGTGTAACACTTGCAAAAAAAGCAAACATCATTCTGGGATGTATTAGCAGAAGACACGCAAAGTAATTCTTCTGCTCTACTCTGCACTGATTAGGCCTCAACTCCAGTTCTGGGCACCACATTTCAGGAAGGACGTGGACAAATTGGAGAGAGTCCAGAGAAGAACGACAAAAATGATTAAAGGTGTAGAAAACATGACCTATGAGGGAAGATTGAAAAAATTGAGTTTGTTCAGTCAGGAAAAGAGAAGACTGAGAGGGGACATGATAACAGTTTTCAAGTATGTAAAAGGTTGTTCCCAAGGAGGAAGAAGAAAAATTGTTTTTCTTAACCTCTGAGATAGGACAAGAAGCAATGGGCTTAAATTGCAGCAAAGGAGGTTTAGGTTGGACATTAGGAAAAACTTGCTAACTGTCAGGGTGATTAAGCACTAGAACAAATTGCCTAGAGGTTTTGTGGAATCTCCATCATTGGGGATTTTTAAGAGCAGGTTGGACAAACACCTGTCAGGGATGGTCTAGATAATACTTAGTCCTGCCACGAGTGCAGGGGACTGGACTAGATGACCTCTCGAGGTCCCTTCCAGTTCTATGATTCTATGATTAACTTTCTATAACCAATGACTGGATTCCGCTCATAGGGTCTTTTTCAAGGTATCTTAAAAAGCCGACTAAATATGTCACAGTGATGAAATTCACTGCATTGTCTGTATTAGTAATTATTGAAGTCAACCAGATATGTTCTGTATAAGCCGCATCTTCTCCACAGGGAAGTGGATACTTCAATATTCCAGAATAGCTGTCAGTCTTCACTGAATTCAATATAAAAAGAGGCAGTCAGGACTGAGATATCAGATATGTACTACCAATGAATGAGCTAAATTTTCCACTTCCTCCTGATACTAGTTATCCTGCATATTCATCAAAAATAAGTATGTATGTATCAGACAAAAGTAACAGAATAGCACTTCTAAAGTTAATGATAAATTTACTGCAAATCCTGGACTCAGGCCATAAAGAGCAATCAAATTGAGTTAGCAAGTATGAACTTTCCCCAAAGTAAGCCTGCTAGCATTACATGTTCTGGCCTTTGCTGCCACTCCAGCACAAAGTGCAGAAAGTTAATAAAAAAGCCAGTGGCCTGAAGCCACAGCTAATTTCAAAACTCTACTGTAAAACACAGCTGCCAAGGAAAACATTACATACATTGCTCATTGGGTAATTCCACACAGAAAGCCTGATATTACATATCTAAGGCCTCAATGAACCCACAAGAGAGTTCAGGAATCATGATTAAGCATGCCAGCTACACTGGTTTCCTCACCATTTCGCTGGCCAATATGCATTGGACCACAATATGCCAGAACCATGTTTAAAACATGTTTCAGCATCCTTTTAAAATATATTTCTAACATGACTGTGACAGTCTGTATCCCTATGTTCACCCTTTTTACAAAACTATAATGATTTTGTACAGAGTGTGCCTTGTGCGGTATCATTTGAAATCTCATAATATGCTGATCATTATTGTCCTGATAAAATATGTGGGTCAACATTGCATGTAAAGTTATAAAACTCTACTGTATGACATCACTGAGACATGCTCCAAATTTAGAAAAGCAGGAACAAACCAGTTCCTCAGAGACAAACGGCAATCTGGCATCTCAGCCAAGTGTCAACAAAATCAAATGGACTATTCACCTGGTTAAGCAGCCATTCTTTGGAGGAAAAAGGGTGAGTGAGAAATTTACATGTTGGCAAAAAAACAGATGGAAGTTTCCAGTCCCACAGACTTTCCGTCACCTGAACCCCAGATGGAGATGATTCTCAAAGAAGAGAATTGCTATAAGAAAGGGGAGCAAACTCCCTAGATTATCCGTCCCTTCATCTGTACTCATGGCACAGACAACACTTGAAAGACAAAGGAAGCATCACTGAACTGGGGAGGGATTCTGGCTGAAAGTTAGCCAGTAAAACTGCTAGAATATGTGGTGAGAGACCCCCTTTTGCTTTAAATTCACTTAGTTTGTTAAGTTTGGTATTATTTTGCATTTTACCTTTTATTTCTTTGTAACCAATTCTGACGTTTATGCCTCATTACTTGTAATCACTTAAAATCTATCTTCCTGTAGTTAATAAACTTGTTTTATTGTTTTATCTAATTCACTGTGTGTCTGAACTGAAGTGTTTGGGAAACTTCATTTGGGATAACAAGATTTGTGAATATCATTTTCTATTAATTAAATGATGGACTTTATATGAGCCTGTATTGCCAGGAGGGGCTGGGCAGTTCAAGATGCACATTGCTGGGGGAAAAGTCTGGGACTGGGAGTTTTCTATTGTTGCCCTGCTGGTGTAATTCATGGGTGGCTGGCCATAGCACTTGTACAGAATAACTGAGAGTGACTTATAGGCTGAAGGCTATGTGTGGGCAGACCAGGAGTGGTAGCTCTCACAGCAAAGCAGTGTAAAAGGCAACACAGCTGTTCCAGATTGTATCCTGGGTAATGTCACAATGATGTGATCCTGTCAACATGGCTGGCCAAACAATGGGCCTGATTTTACCACCACTGTCACTGATGGGACTTGAATAGGGCCCACGTTAGAAAGAGGATTTAAACACTAATTTGACAGCAAAGAACAGTTCTAGCCTTGAAGAATAATGTTTCTCCAACCAGTTTTTTTACTGGTGTAACTCCACTGAGGCCACTAGAAAATGTTCTCCGGTATAACTATACCAGCCAACCCTCAGTGTAACACAGCTTATACCAGCAAAACACTAACTGTACCTTTGCCAGTACAGCTTACACTGGTTCGGAGAGTAAAATAAGCTATACCAGCAAAAGCACTTTGATGTCAGTATAACTGAGTCTACACTAGGGCTTTTGCTGATATAATTCTTTGTTTTTTGTTTTCAATTATCACACTTCTAACATATTGCTATACTGTACTAGCAAAGCTTCCTAGTGCAGACCTGCCCTGACTTTAATGGAGTTATTCCTGATTTATAATCAGCAAAAGGGAGAGGAGAATCAGACACTAGAGGTAAAATTTGCAAATAAGACTAAATGGATTAGGAACCCGGGTCCCATTTCAAAAGTGACTTAGGAACGTAAGAGCCTAAGGCTTGGTCTACACTACCAATTTATGTCAGTATAACTACATTGCTCAGGGGTGTGGAAAAGAGTGATGTGCTATAACCCCCAGCATAGGCAGTGCTGTCAACGGGAGGGCCTCTCCTGTCAACATAGCTACCGCCTCTCGGGAAGGTGGAGCACCTATGCTGATGGCAGAAGCTCTCCTCTCAGCATAGGTAGTGTCTTCACTAAACTGCACCACCGCAGCGCTCTTAGGGCTTGTCTACACTGGCACTTTACAGTGCTGCAACGTGTGTGTGTGTGTGTGTGTGTGTGTGTGTGTGTGTGAAAACACACACCCCTGAGCGCAGCAAGTTTCAGCGCTCTAACGTGCCAGTATAGACAGTGCACCAGTGCTGGAAGCCGCACTCCCAGCGCTGTGCCGCGACTACCAGTGTAGACAAGCCCTAAGCGTACACAAGCACTTGGTCTCACTGAAAGCCAATGAAGCTGTTCGGTAAGCAATTCTTAACTGTTTCTCGTAATCAGCATATCAAAGGCACAAATACAAAAGAATGAAGTTAGCAAACGATTTACCCAGCCCTTTTCTCCCCACATTATGGTAGAAAGCCACCTGGTTTTAAAAAAAACAGCAATACATTGGGTTCCTGTTTGCAAAAAAGGACTTGTTTTCACTACTGTCATCCCCCTCACATCTTTGCCACTGATGTTTTCTATCATTTCACATAAATATACCATTCAGTTAAGAGATGAAGCATGTTCCTTAAACTGATAACATCAGGGAACAATTAGTTTCTCTAATGTGGTTTGGAAAGGGCTTGAAGTCATCTGTAAATAGATTCAAATAAGCATTATTGTGTCAACAAAGATTTCACTGGGTACAAAAGGTGCCTATCACCTTGGTATCCTAGCCCCAATCAGGTCTAATTAAAGTCAACAGAAAGACTGTGTGCGGAACAGCATCTTTCGATTTAAAAATATATTGAAAAATAATCAGAAGTGTAGGGCTGGAAAAGACCTCAAGTGTCCATCCCCACTCACAAAGGCAGGATTAAATATACCTAAACCATCCCTGACAGGTGTTTGTCTAACCTGTTCTTTAGAACCACCAATGACCAGGATTCTATAACCTCTCTAGGTAACTTGTTCCAGTGCTTACCTGTCCTTACAGTTTGAAAGATTTTCCTGATATCTAACTTAAACTTCCCTTGCTGCAAACTTAGCTGATTACTTCTTTGCTGGTTTCTTTAAAGCTGGGTAAGTATCCATGACATAGACCCAGTAGAATAGCAGCTCCTGATTTGGATGGGGCTGAAGTAACAATAGGTCATACCAGCCATATCACTTGGCTTACAAGCTTGCTTCCCCATCCTGGTCCCAAGCATTCCTTTGAATATTTACTCAGTCACTTGTAAATTAATCCTCAGATACCAGGAACACATCATGAACCAAAAAGTCAGACAAGATAGCACAGTGGCTTAATGCACAGGACTGACAGTCAGAAGATCTGGGTTCTCTCTTTCCCAGTTCCCCATCAGCTTGCCATGTGACCATCAGTTAGTCACGTCTAATCTCTGTACCTCAGCTTCTTATGGGAATATTTCCATGCCCCATAGGCATGGAGCAATTTATGCATGTTTTTAGAGCACTTTGAGATCATCCAATTGAAGGCATTATGGAAATCCCAAGTGCTTGTACATCTACATTTTTTTTTTACTATGCTGAAGCCTGAGAAGCCTCTTGAAAGGGCAGCACAAAGGATTCAGACAGTAAGTTTGTGAGTAGCTGATTTAAAGGGTACTATCTGGAAAGAGTTAAGAAACACCTGCATTAGAACCAATCACAAAGGTGTGACTGCTGGTCTGCCTATTCACTGATTGACGAATGTGCGATTCCCCCAGCGTGCAGAAAAGAACTGGAACTAGTTCTCATCACAGAGCACTGTCAAATCAGCAAGAACGACTAATTAACTGATAAAAATAGACATCTGAAAAAGCTTTTTTCTTTACACAAAGCCAAGCACTGAGCTGCTGTGGCCATATAGCATTCTGTTTGCCAAGCACTCTAAAACCCACCCACAAAAGAACATTCTCAAAGCCACAAAAAACACATGAGGTACAGAATGTCAGAACCTCTCTCACCACAAAGAGAAATTAGGGCCCCGATCCTATCAAATGCTGAGCACCTCTCACTAAGCACCCTGTACTCCAGAGACTTCAGTGGGATCAGCAAGCACTCAGCACCTCACAGGATGAGGCCTTTAATCTCCATGAGCCATATTCAGTTTCCTAATTCATAGGACCTTCCTCTCATTGCGAACCAGTCCCGACCTATCGTTTTGCTTGAAATAAATGGTTGAATACATTATCCATGTGCCCACAGGGGTGGGCAACAGCTTGCTTAGCACATGGCAGCACTTATGTCAATAACAATGGACTAATATCTGAACAACTTTCATCACCACATGGGTTTTCCTTGAGCACTTTTTTGCTTATTGAATGAGTTTTTATAGCTAGTGAATAATAATCACTGACTAAAATGCCTGAAGCAACTTCAATATTTCCTAATTTTTTTATTTATATATATATATAAATGCCTAAATGTGTCTAAAGCAATCAAGTTTGATCAAAATACAAGTGGCTTGTTTCAATACAAATGATTTGGCTCCTGAGATTATCATCAAAATAAACTGAAGATCAAATTAACCAGTGATTGAATGAAGTGGAAGGCTGTGTAATCACAGATTACTGATCCGGCAGCAGGGAAACAAGGATGCAATCGCATTTTACCCATCTGTGTCAGTCCCTCCACACGGATCTACATTCCCACTAATACGGTATTACCCTCCCTTCCCCCGCCCTCTCAAGAAAGACTCAAGTCTGCCCCAGGGCTCACAGCAAATAAACCGGATATGTCTTGATGGGGAAAATGTGCATTCTTTTTAATCATATTAGCTCACCATGATAGCTTGTATTTTAACAGGGCTTTTCTAACAAGTCCGAAGCTGTGTTAGACAGCCACATTTCAGCCTGAGAGGGGGCAGCTTAAGCAGCTTTGAATATGTTAAGAAAGCCCTGTTAAGGCCTTCTCTACACGGGAAAGTTTTTTGGTATAACTCAAGGTGTGCATTTCAACCAGTATAGTGATATTAGTATAACTCTGCCATGTAGACACACTTATTCTGGTATAAGAGTGCCTTTTGTCAGTTTCAACTCTTGCTTTGGAAGGGGGTTGAGATAAACCAAAGAAAAATAAGAACACTTCTCTTACAGGGGAGAAGGAGGTGTTATATCAGTTTAGCCATAACAGTGTAACCAGTGAAACTTTCCCATGTAGACAAGCCCCAAAATGCAGGCTATCACCTGCCATAGGGAGCTAACTAAACTCAGTTAACAAGACTGAGAAACACCCACCCCCGTTTCTGTTCATCAAGACAGAGCCCCAGGAAGCTTTGCCCTTCACCACCCACTCCAAACAAACTAGAATATAGAAAGATCTACCAGTGATAAGTCTCTGATGTTTATATTTTTAAAAGGTGAATTCAACATTTAAAATCCATGAGCTGTCTATTTTAGGAGGTTTCTGTTCACTTTCTAGAAGAGGATTGAGAATCACTTCCTCCTCTATATTTTGTTGGAGAGTTTGTTTGTTTTTTAAATGGCTGTATCTCCACATTTCTGTAAATATTTGCACAGCTGCTTTCATACCCTTGAAAATAAACATTTAAACGAAAAAGATAAAGTTTGAGAAAGGGAATATTTTTAAGACCTTCAATGTAGAGACTAGTAAGTGAGGTTTTTTACCCACGAAAGCTTATGCCCAAATAAATCTGTTAGTCTTTAAGGTGCCACCCGACCCCTTGTTGTTAATGTAGAGACTGTGATCATGAGTGCCCCTGCCCCTTTCTGGGCACTACTAAAATACTTTATACCAATGTAAACTCATCAATACTTTTTCAACTAACATGGCAAGTCTACATATAGGCACTTCAAGACCTCACCCTCCTCCACTTGGACAAATACAATACAAGGCACTAGTGTTAAATAATTCAGTTACATAGATAAACAATAAAGGGAAAGGGAAATTTAGTTGGAAGTGAGGAAACTGCGCATTTCAAATGAGATCTGAAACAAGAGAGAGCAGATCAGGCAAAGAGATACCAAAAGGCTGTTCCAACCAGCAGAAGTTGCACATACAATCTTGCAGAGAAGGCTCTTGCATGAATGTAGGAGACTGGACTAGATGACCTCTTGAGGTCTCTTCCAGTTCTGCAATTCTATGATGACACTATAAACAGTGGGGTCATACCAGGGTAGTTAAAACTGTACAACTTGTGTGTATAGTCAAGGCCTAAGTGTTTCAAAAGAACAGGGAAGCTTAGCAATAAAAGCCTTGACCAAGATTTTTTTTTAAATGGGGTGCCTAATGTCTGTGAATATAGGTTTAAGAGCCCCCAACACTTAGGTGGCCTGGGTTTCCAGAAGCACTCAGCAGCTCCCAACTGAAGCTGGGTGCTGCTGGATGTGCAGCATGATTGAAAAACGGGCTACTTATTCAAGTGCTTAAATACTGATTTAGAGTTTAGGCACCCGTGTCTGAATTTTTCCATACTGACTTAAAAACAAACCGATGAGGTTCTCTCCCTTCCTGGGACTGAGGAACTTGGAAAGCAAGGCACCACTGCCCAAAACTTTGGCAACACCACAAATTCTCTCCCTCCGCCCCCTTGTTACATGGTGTTATTTACTATAAAAGAGGCTAGCATGTTAGAAAGGGAAGGCTGAAGCTCACTGGTTTAGAGAAGCAGCATATGCCATCGCTCAAAAGCCAGGAACATCCAACTTGCCACAACAACCAGGGGATAACCCATCTCCACATGCAGTGCAGTGAAAAGCAGTGGGTTAGGGCAACATGAGAGGGGATTTGGTCCCCGCACCCCTTTTGTCTTTGGATTTTGTCTTGGTATGGAGTTAGATATTATGTATTAAGTAAAGAAAGTCCTGGAGATAAAAGGCAGCCAGGGAAAAGAAGGGCAGGGGGGTGAAGTGGGGAAGACAGAAAAGGTGTCTGCATGTGAAACAGGCAACGAGCAAGGAGGGAGAATCACAGCAGAGAGTGGGGGAGCAGTTGGGATGCTTGGGGCGGGGAAGAGAGGCAAAAGGGGGCAGAGGGGAGCCAGCCCCAGACAACAGGGGGTAAAAGGAGTTCAAGGGGGGCAGCCCCTGGCAAAAAGAGGCTGAGGGACAGGGGCTGGTCATAAAATGGGGAAGGGTGGGGGGAGGGGCAGCAGGCTGAGGGGCCGGGCCATAGGATGGGGAAGGGTCTCAGGGGGCTGAGGGAGTGGGAACCATTCCCAGGCTGTGGGTTGGGGAAGGGTCCAGAGGGTGTGTGGGAGCTAGCCCCAGGGGGTGGGATGGGGAAGGGCAGAGGGGTTGGGACGTAGGATGGGGAAGGGTCTCTGGGGGGGCAGAGGGAGGGGAGTATGGGAGGTCCCGGGGGGGCAGAAGGAGGGGAGATGGGGAAGGGTCCCAGGGGGGGGGG
>QXTE01000016.1:11218891-11246166 GCA_003942145.1 Platysternon megacephalum | reverse complement strand
GGGGTTTGCGGAGCGGAGGGTGGGGCGGTTTGCGGAGCGGTGGGGGTTGGGGAGCGGAGGGTGGGGCGGTTTGGGGGGCGGTGGGGTTTGGGGGGCGGAGGGTGGGGCGGTTTGGGGGCGGTGGGGTTTGGGGAGCGGAGGGTGGGGTACTTTGGGGTTGGAATTGGGGTAGTTTGGAAGGCTGGGTGTGCTGGAGGAATTTGGAGGTAGGAGACTAATAAGTGTACTTGGCAGTAGTGAGGTTGGGATACTTTAGGACTAGTGTGTGGGTAATTTGGGGAGGTTAGAGGTAGTATGAGGGGTGAGTTTGTGGAGGCCACTTGGAGGGAGTTGAGGGTAACTTGGGGAGATTATCTGCATGAAATAATTTGTGGGTGATGTGAAGAGGAATAACGTAGGGAGTCCAGGGACGGGGGGAGAGCTGCGCAGGGAAAGACGAGGAGTAGTACATGGAATGGGTGGCTGAGGAAATTGTATGAGGGGAAACATGGGTAGCTCATGCATGCTGTGTGCAGAGGCTGTGTCACGTCTGGCTCCTTTTAACTGAAACTGCCCATTGACCATAAGAAGGTTTTGAGAATTTCTCTAGAGAGGCATTTAAAATCATTTATACTGCCACCAAACCTCTAAATTAGTCTGTATAATTACTCCGGACAAAGAGTTGTCTTCCTTACCCTTCTGAATTAGTTTTATGAGAGTAGGTTTTAACAGATGCTGAATCACTATTAGGCCATACGTCCCAGTTATATTCTCCTATATAATATAATCAGACGCAAGGGAATAGGAGATAGGTTTATTGCTACTCAAAATGAGAGCTAACTAAACACAATTGTTATTCTTACTTATTATTTGTATTATCATAGCACCTGGGAGCTCTAGTCATGGATCAGGACCACACTGTGCTAGGGGCTGTACAAACATGTATACAGAATAGGAGGCGGAATATTTATTGTTCAAAACATGGCATTTTTCTTTCACAGGAAATTTTGACATTCCAACATTACGTTCCATTCCAAATATGAACAAAATGGCAAAATATCAAAACTGTTCATGAAATGAAAAATCCTGAAAAGTTTCACATCTGAAGCACTTAAATGGAAAAGTTCAACACTTTTGATTGAAACAAAATGATTCAACATTTCAAAATGACATTCTTCCTTGCAGTTCTCCCGGTTGAAAAAAAACAAATTAAAAATTCTGACAAAAATCACATCTTTTTTGATCAGAGGAATTTTTTTCTGTGAAAATTTTCAACCAGATTGATTACAGTAGGAAATACTGGTTATATGCAGGAAAAATCATGAAAAGTAACTCATAACTAACCATTTACTTGTCTAAAAACAAACTACCCACAATAGCATAAATGGAGACCCTCAGTCCATAAGGAAGTCCTCTGGTGTGGCCAAACACAGATGAACCAATTTCCCTTAAGGCAAGTTTATTTGCTTGACTTGTACCTTGGTAATAAATTTCCTTCTGGTTGTATCGCAAGAGGTGCTACGCAACTCCACTCCTTTCCTAGAGGACTGCCAGCCCTTCCAAGTCCTTCCCACACAAAATCCTTCCACCACCTCCACTGTAAATTGGAGCATGTCTTCACCTGAGGGCAGCCTCCAAATAAACTCTGTCATCATGCTAATGCTTAGAGAGACAAGGTGGGTGAGGTAATATCTTTTATTGGACCAACTTCTATTGGTGAGAGAGACAAGCTTTTGAGCCACACAGAGCTCTACAGTGATAGGGAAACCCCTTTCCAGTGCTGTATTAAGTGTCTACACTACAGTGGCAAGTATCAGAGGGGTAGCCGTGTTAGTCTGGATCTGTAAAAGCAGCAAAGAATCCTGTGGCACCTTATAGACTAACAGACGTTTTGCAGCATGAGCTTTTGTGGGTGAATACCCACTTCTTCGGATGCAAGTGAAGAATTTGCATCCGAAGAAGTGGGTATTCACCCACGAAAGCTCATGCTGCAAAACGTCTGTTGGTCTATAAGGTGCCACTACAGTGGCGTAGCCTCAATGCTGCAGCTAAATACCTTTGAGGATCTGGCCTGTGTGCCTCAGTTCCCCATGTGTAAAACTTGCCTACCTTACAGGAGTCTTGTGAGGATAAATACATTCAAGATGGTGATGTCTTCAGATACTATGGTAATGGGAGCCAGACAAGTACTAGGGATACCTATCAATGAGAACATCCAGGGCTAAGTTCAATACGATAAACAAAAGTATAATGGATATAAACCCTGCAGCCAGTTCTGCTATAGACTTTCGGTGTCACTTCATTTCTCTGTGCCTCTCTAAAATGGGGAAAATACTACATCCCTTCTTTCTCTTCCTACCCCTACACATGTACAATATTTGAACTGCAAGCTCTTTGGGGCAGGGACTCTTACAGTGTGTGTGTACAATGCCCAGTACAATGGGCCCCGATCATCACTGGGAACTCCAGGGATTCCTGTAATACAAATAATATTAACAAAAAAATAGTTTCTAAAATCTATCAGAGTTCTTATATGGCCTCAGCACTGTAGTATTTCAGACTCATAAACGTTAGTGAATTTACCCTCACAGGGCCCCTATGTGGCAAGGCAGAGCTATTATCCCATTATCCAGATGGGGAACTGAGGCACAGAAAAGTTTACATTATTTTCCCCAGGTCACCCAGGAAGACTATGGCAGAGCCAAGAACTGAACCTAGGTCTTCAGTGCCTTGAGCATAAGACCATCTTGCCTCCTTTATGAGACTTAGGTACAAAGGGTGCCTTTGAAACCACAGAGGGTCTTTTCACACTATTGATTGCTCTGCAGATTTTCATTTGATGCAGGAACGGCGGCTGTGCATGTACCAATATTTTAGTCAAGCCTGTGCTCTGTCCCATGCAGTAAACAACCTGAGGCTTAGGCTATATCTACACTTCGGCATGTAGTGTACCTACGCTGCAGGCCCCCCCCGCCAGCACAGGTATAAATAGCAGAGTAGATGAGGCACGGCGTAGGTGAATAAAGACACGCCTGAACCTAGGGTGCCCAAGCAGTGCCTACCCTGGCTACACTGCTAAGTTTAGCCTGCTGCTGGAGCAGTGACAGGCTCTGTCGGGGAGGCAATGGGAAAAGGCTTGATCCCACTACAGGGAGCTGCTGGAACCTTTCCCTACAACAGTGAAAGACTCCAGCAGCGGGAAAGGCTCTGGCAGTTTCCCACTGCCGGAGCCTTTGTCTGCTGCCTCCCCTCCACTAGAGCCTTTCCCTGCCACGTGTCGCTACACACCGCAGCGTGGACGCAGCATGCTTTTCACGGCAGCATGTAACTACCCACCCTACACCCCGCTGCCAGGGTAGACAAGGCCTTATGAAGACCTGCTCTTCCCTGTTCTACCTGCTTTATGGATGCAAATGGTTTGAAGCTGGAAGTCCTCTGCTCTGATGGGATTCTGTCAGAGATACGTTTTTGCAAGTCAGATGTGGTCTGTTCCTTGCTGATGCTGTTAGTGTAAAATGGGTGTGTGCATTGCTTCTAGTTGTACATGCTTTACTCTCTGCTATTTACAGCCGGTTCCTGCTACATTAATAAATGCGCTGGTTTTCCAGTGCTCTCTGTTTCCATCCGCTGTGACTCCTCTAGCCAGAGACTCCATTGCCCTTCCTCCCCCAATTCGCAACCTCCCGGTTTACTGGGCCGTACGCCCACCAGGAACTATGGAGCACTTAAAATCCTGGAGACCCATGCTTCATGCCACTGGAAATCTCTCTCAGAGCTTCACAGTAGTGGGGGTGGGGGCGTGTGTGAGCTGTAGGGTTATCTCTTGAATAGGAAAGTCATCCATCATCAACGTGGTGCTGTAGCTTATACCCCCTCTCAAGGCTTATCTGTATGCCTAGCAGCTGCAGGAATGCAGACAAAGGTGACCTATGGGGCAGTAACCATCTTGCCTGAAGATTCAGGACAGCTTTCTCTCCAGGGTAAGTCAATGAGTAACTTGCTGCTGTTAGCAGAATTAGAGGAGCTGGGCAAACAATTTGACCTTGTTCATGCCAGAGTGAGCGCTGTGGACTCCAAGGACATTAGCTTGCAGGACGAGTGAACAAGCTGGAAGCTAAAGTAGGTGCCTCTGGGCAGGAAAGATGGGAAGCAGGTCATAGAATGCAGTCATGAAAATAGAGAGCATGTCATTCGCTATTGTACAAGCTTTGTGAAATAAATGGCCAAGCCCTTTTGTTTTGCCTGGAGTCTAGTGCAAGTTACATCCATACTTTGGCTACAAGGCCTCCCCTTTGGCTCTGAGGGAGATCTCTTTGCAGGATTTCTAAAAGCCTGGGCTCTGGAGATCTTGCATCTTAACTATGGGTCAGTCTATGTGGTAGGTGGTGTTACCAACTCTTGTGATTTTATTGCAACTCTTGTGCTGTTTGTTGTTTTTTCTAAAGCTCCAGCACCCGGAGTCATGAGATTCAGCTTTCATTTAAAAAAAAAAGTGTAAGGTTCCATCCCTCAAGGTTGCAGAGAAAAGCTTGAAAACATGACTCAAGTGGACCCTAAAGGTTCAGAAACACAAAGGCAAATCAAGAGCCCCTCTCCCAATGTTATTTTACAAATCTCATGATTTTTAAAGCCATGCTCATGATGCTTCACAACCTGATGATTTCTGAACACTTGGGGTCAGCCATATTGGGTGGGGTCCTTTCCACATTCATCCCAGGAGAAAGAAACAACCAACCAATGCAACCCTGAGCAGCTCAGTCCATCATCTGTGGAATACCTGCTTTGTGGGATGAGGACAGGCTCTTAACCGAAGCCAGGAAAGCCAATGAGATGATGTTCCGTCGTGGCCAGGTTAGGAATGTTCCTGATGTAGGTCCCACAGCTCCAGCCAAAAGGAGAGTCCTTGCACCTAATGAAAAGGCATTTGCTGAAATACTAAACGCTATGCAGCCAGGCAACACCTTCCATCAGAGGATCTCAAGGTGCTTAATGATTTAATCCGCATGCTGGTAAGGTACACATGGGGAAAATGAGGCATAGAGAGTGAAATCCTGGCTTGATTGAAGTCAGTGCCAGAACTCCCATTGACTTCAGCAGAGCCAAGATTCTACCCAGTGAGATTAAGTGACTTTCCCAGAGTCCCAAAGGAAAAGTCAAATGTGCAACCCAGATTTCCACACCATCTAGCCTGTGAGTCACCATCAATGGGAAAATCCACATATTTAGGGATGCTAGGCCTGCTCCGTTTTATGTACTTAGATGACCCCCCATTACCAGAGTATTGCACACCAGGGGCAGCGCTATCATCCCCATTTACAGAGGGGGGAAACTGAGGCACAGGGAGGCTGTGTGACTTGCCCACGGTCACACAGAGAGTCTATGGCAGAGCAGGGAATTGAACCTGGGTTTCTTGAGAGCCAGGCTACCGTCCCAACTATCCAACCTTCTGCCACAAACCTTCTGGGGGAAAACGTCCATTGAGAAGCAGGAGAGAACACCGATGTAGGTTATCAACTGACTTTCTTTTCATCTAACGGAGCTTCTTCTGTATATTTAGTGCCTTTCAGTCTCTTTTGTTTCCTCTCGTGTTTTAGAGAATCTTTTTTAGAGCTACAATGGACCTTTGAATGCCGCATAATAGAGGATGTCCTTTTAGAGTGACCCGTGTTCTTTTGAACAGAATACCAATTAGCTGGATAGAGGCTTTCAGCATTCAAAGGAATATTTCAAAGCCCCTTTTCTAGTAACTTTATTCTCTATAAGTCACACAAGCTTTCTGGTGATACTTGGGCCAGCATGGGACTATGATTACAATACCAGCTCCCTAACACCAGCACCTAAGGGCAACAATAAGGAAGGAGGTAAAGTCGTAAGGCCCATTGGGAGTTAGGTGCCCAGGGATTACTTTGCAGGGATGTAAAGTCAGAGAGGTTTGGGGAAAATCCGCATAGCTAAGCTGTCTGTACATCCCATAGGTTAATGCAATACACAGTCTGGGGGATGTTATGTATTGCAGATAATATGCTACGGTTATTTCAAGTAGTTATACAGTAACTCAGGGGTGGCCAACCTGGGGCTCCGGAGCCACATGCGGCTCTTCAGAAGTTAATATGCGGCTCCTTGTATAGACACCGACTCCAGGGCTGGAGCTACAGGCACCAACTTTCCAATGTGCCGGGGTGTGTGTGTGTGTGCTCACTGCTCAACCCCTGGCTCTGCCACAGGCCCTGCCCCCACTCAACTCCTTCCCTCCCCCGAGCCTGCAATACCCTCACTTCTCTCCCAGCCTCCTGCAAGCCCCGAAACAGCTGATTGGGAGGTACGGGGAAGGGAGGGGGAATCACTGATCAGTGGGGCTGCTGGTGGGTGGGAGGCGCTGGGAGGGGGGGGTGGGCGCTGATGGGGACTGTTGACGTATTACTGTGGCTCTTTGGCAATGTACATTGGTAAAGTCTGACTCCTTCTCAGGCTCAGGCTGGCCACCCCTGCTGTAACTTTTTTAATAGTTGTGTTTGTTTAGTGTTCTCAGGCAACAAGTGTTAGACTGTGCAGGAATTTGTGAATCGTTTAGAACCAGCAAAGGTAATTCATTGTGATCATCTAAAATATTGGTCGCTGACTCCTCCTTGAAGGCACTCAGCTAGTCCTGCAGTGGGGGTCATATAAATACATATATGGATAATAATAGCCATCTAAATATGAAGGGATGAGGACAATAGCAAATACCCCACAAAGATATGCTTATTCATTCCTTGTGTGATGGTAGCACATAGAAGCCCCAATAAGGATCTCGTTGCGCTAGGTGCTGCACACACACCGTATAAAAGTCTCTTCTCCAAAGATCTTACAATCTAATTAAATTAACCAGATTTTGGGAGGAGGAACTTTTACCAAATTCCCTCCAGTTTTCCATTGTCCTTGATAATTATCCTAGTGTGGGTGATACTAAAGGACACCAGCACAGTCAGAACACTAGCTAGGCAGTTACCAAGTGACTCAGTGTAAACTACTTCATCTCCTCTGTGCCTTGGTTTCCCCATCTATAAAATGGTGAGAATAATAATTCTTTAAATCCATTCATATCTGTGGGCACTCAGATAACAGGGTAATGAGATTTACAGAAGTCTCGTGGCTAAATAAAATTCTTTCTTTCTTAGTTTCCATTTTATAGCCCTAAGGGGACAAATTCAGTCCAGATGTAAGTTGGCTCAAATCCTTTGATGTCCCTAAAATTGCACCTGCTCACACAACAGCTGAGTCTAGTTCAATATCCCTAAGGCCATGGATGTGGAGATGGGTCAGGAAAGCTGAGCTAGAACTCAAAGGGGACCTCTGCCAGAGGTCTGTAGAGCTGCCGGCATATCTCTGGTGAAGTCAGTGATGTTGTTTCCTGAGAACAACAGCACAATCTAAGGGTTTAAATACACAGAGAAATTGATCAGAATAGCGAGTGCAGAAGACACCTTTCCACAACCACTGTTCCAGAATAGCTCCCCCTGTGCACACACTATTAAACTGCACCCATTATTCTGGAATAAAGTAACTTTTATTCTGGAATAGTGTGTCCGCCTGGAGGGATATTCCACAATAGCTATTGCAAAATAGTGTATTTCACAAGAGCTATTCTGGTCAAATTCCTGTGGAGACAAACCCTAAGACTCTCTGAAGAGGGATTTAGTTTTGAGGCCAACTAAAGTAAATATGGAGCCCCTCTGTGCTCCCTGCACAGATGCTTAATATTAGCTGGTCTTTACTGGTTGCTTCTTTGGTTCAGATTCAACCACGTATGATCAGATTTATGGATACCACTAAAACTAAAGGGGGAACAATCATACAGGAGGCCAGGAGCAAACAATGAAGGGGCAGGATGGAGCGATTAGAGCAGACAACAAAGGAGACACAGTCCTAAAAAAAATGGAAATAAACAACACTGCTACAAAGTGGAAGGAGGGGATGGGAGGGGAGTAATGTAGCCTGACAGCTGAGCCTGTCACATTCAAGCAAGTGCTTGTTTCCGTGGTGCTGTCCTCAGATGACTTCTTTGTGTAACCAAGTTGCTACAGGGATGGTCTGGCATCAGGACTAGGAGATAAAGCTTTCACTAGAGGATGGGTCTGCCTTGAAAAGTGGGGCACAAAAGTCTGAGAACCACTGAATCAGCTAAATCACGGATGCAGTCTTCGGTAACACTAAGGACTAGTTATACTTGAACGGATCAATAACACCCATATTTTAATGAGTCGTGCAGGGCTCTGTGCTCCCGGTGGGTGCTTAAACTGCCGAACATTATAACATAACACGGTCAGGGGAACATGGCATAAAAACCTATGACAGCTCCTGAATACCAAGTAGCGTGTACACACACACAGAGATTTATGGTAGGTCTGCCCCTCCCCAGTTTAAGAAATGCAAGAACAGCTGCATTGACACTATCTGTACCGCAGCCGCAGAGGAAGTGCCACTGTTTTAGCTTCTCAAATCATAATCACTAGGATGCAACACAGAGGATTTCCAAACATGTAGTAGTTAAAGGAACCCCATTGAGCTGTCAGTGACATAAATGACACCAAGAGGGTTAAAACCAAACATGGAGGACGGTTAGGGTGACCAGACAGCAAATGTGAAAAATCAGGATGGGGGTGGGGGGTAATAGGAGCCTATATAAGAAAAAGACCCCAACATCGGGACTGTCCCTATAAAATTGGGACATCTGGTCACCCTAAGGAAGGCAGACCCTTTCCCTCCTCATCTGTGCAAATGTAGCAGTAGCAGTTGATAAGCAAAAGTGATTAACCTGGGTGATGAGCAGTAGAGGTGAGATACCTCCAGCATCCAGCAGGTGGCTATGCTGAATCAGGAAACCATAAACCTTGCTGGCTTGAGTTGACAGAAGCTAAATGGAAGAAAGGCAGTCAGCTGGTAATGATTTTTAACCACAGCTAACCTGGGGATGGGGTCCAATCAAACACCCCTTAAAGTGAATGGAAAGTTCTCCAGTGGCTTCAGTGGGAATTTAATCAAGTCCTACTAGTGGGATTTTCAAAGTGCCTAAACTGATTAGGTGCCTAAATCCCATTAAAATCAGTGGGAGTTAGGCACTTCTGAAAAATCCCACTGATAAGTCTAGACTTCAACCCATCATCAGCTCCAGGATCAGAGCCCTCCACTCAATCCCCTGTTTGGGTCTGATATTCATGCTATGTGTCTGGTTTCTTTCATGAGTCCCACAGCTACCTAAGTGCAGGATTCATTTGTGATATGGAGTAGCACACAAACACTTATGTATGTTTTCCACTACGTTCTGATTGTCCTGTGTATAGTATTTTGGATTAAAAGACATGATAGTGAGAAAAAAGAAGGATTGCTGAGAAAAAAGAGCTCCACACTTTGAAGTTGCAAGCACTAAGTGCTAACGGTATTAGTTTCACACCACTATGCCAGTTTCTTACTGGGACGGTAGTTTATTTTGCATGACTCACCTGATCCCGAGTTTCCTTAGCAAAACCATATGGGATTTAGCAAGAAGAGTTTGCAGCTGAGTCCCTCAACTCTATTATTTTCGATTTTCTTACAGTGACTGCACTAAAATTGCTGAGTAGGTGGAAAGAGACACACATCAACATCATGTAGCTATCTGAATGCTAGACAGTAGAAATGTCACTGAAGGAATAATCACATGCAACACATGATAAATTACGGTCATCTCATCATAGGCCTGATGCTCCCCAGTTTCTTGAGGGCAGGATCCCCAAGAGGACGTAGGCATTGAGATGCTGCGCATCACAGTGTCTAATTTTTAGACGCCTAGAAAGAATGACAGGAACAGCACTGACATCCGCAAAGCTGGGTTAGGCTCCCTATACAATGAATGGGGAGAGATGGGCACCTTAGAACGCGATACACAAAAGCCAGCATGCTGGGCGTGGAGTCACCGAGACTAGCTAATAGGAGATGCTGATCTCACACTGCCTGGAGTGGTTCACAACCGGGAGTGCCGACCTCAGGGCAGACTGTCAAAAAGCAGGGCCGACACCCCAACCTGGATGTGTGGTCTATAATTAGATTTCACCAGCCCAGTAACAAATGTAGGGTGACCAGATGTCCCGATTTTATAGGGACAGTCCGATATTTGGGGCTTTTTTTTATATTGGCTCCTATTACCCCCCACCCCATCCCGATTTTTCACACTTGCTGTCTGGTCACCCTAAGCAAATGTGAACGCCTGAAGCAATATAACAGTCTAACCATGGAGTCACAGACAGTCCCCTGGGGGCACTCCAGTCTATCTAGCCATCCAGGCAAGCTGGCCGTAGTGATAGTTGGTTGCTATACATCAACGATCACAAAATATTCAGGTTGCTCCCAGTCCCAAGAGACCAGGCACTTACCCCAGGTCAATTGGTGCCTCAGATCTCACACCAAAGACAACACTTGTAGCCAATCCTATAGTAAACTAGTTAAGGATTCATTAACTAGGAAAAAGAAATGAGGGAGTTATTTCCAGGTTAAAGCAGGCAAACACATATACATAGATGAGTTACAGCCTCTGCTTCCAAAAGGTGACAGAGTTGTAGCAATCTGTCAGCAGTGCGGACTAACCCCAGTTGATCCTGGGGATCTCTGCTTCTGTTTTGTAACTTCAGCCGTGTGGGAGTTCAAACAGCAAAAAAGAGATGAAAAAATATTCTTGTCAGCTATTTTTATTTCCTTCTTCCAGAATTCAAGTTGATGGGAGGAGCCCTTTTGCATGTAGTTTCTTCATGGGTTTGAAGGAACAATTAAACTCTTTGTATTGTGAAGTCCCACAATGGCCCTTTTAGTTTGGAATACCTTGTTGATATTTAGGACAGATGTTCTCAAACTGGGGGGCACAGAATGTATTCTGGATGAGGGGAGCGTGAAAAACTTTAGGGGGGAAAAAACCCTCACTGCTCACATTTTACCCACAGCAATGAATAGGGGTCTACTTAAATCATGGAGAAATCACACATTTTTCACGGGTTGGTCAGGGCATAAAGAGCAAATTTTGCAGATGTATTCCTACAGTTGTATATTCCATGCCACCCTTACTTCTGTGCTGCACTATTCTCCGGCCGCCAATTCTGAAGGCAGCGCAGAAGTAAGGGTGGCAATACCGCGACACCCCGCCCCCCACAATAAGCTTATGACCCCCTTTTGAGTCAGGACCCCGAGTTTGAGAAACGCTGCTCTTTTCATCAAAAACAAATGATCTCATCTTCAGGTAGAAGGGGATCTCTGGATAGCTGTCTCAAGCATCCAAACCAGGATGGAATTGCTCTGCTCCGAAAAACAGGCGCACCTCTCACACTAGTAACAACAGCGTGATGCCAGTAAGAAGTATCTCACTTAAAATTTACATTATTGTATCCTTAATTGGCTCTGTTTGAATCAATGCCTTACTGTTGTTAATATTTAGTGAGAGTTGCAGGTTGATTTTTTTTAATCGGTACATGTACTTGTGTGGCGGGAGGAGGGGCATAATCTACTACAGACACAAAGAAGGGGGAGGGCGATCAACTACGTTTGAGAACCACTGATTTAAGAGACGATCCCTCCTGACTAGGTTCACAGGTTCAGAGCAAACATTTTTACCAGTCTTAAAGCAAAAACTCTGTAGTCCAGTGGTTCGAGCCCCCACCTCCCAGGTGGGTGATGCTGGCTCCAGTCCCCCTGCCCGGCTCCAAACCCTTCATTAGTTATCCACAGTGGAACAGCTTCAACAGGAGAGACGGAAGGAGCCGAACATCCCATAGCTCTGTATTGGGAGCGCCCTTCTGAGAGGTGGGGGAGTCCCCATTCAAATCTTTTTGTCCCCCCCCCCTTTAGCAGAGAAGGGGGAATTGACCCTTGATCTACCACAGCCCAGGTGAGTGCTCTGAGCACTAGGTTCTAAGGTGGGCTTCTCCTCTGGATGGGGAATGGGACCCGATCCGCTAGCCTCTGAGCACACCTGCCAGGTTAGACCCCACAGCCGAACGCCTGCCTTCCCCCACTTTGTGATGTGTGGTAGGGCTTAGGCAGGAGACGAGCGGCTGGATGCCTGGAGCGAGGCAGCGGTGCACGTGCCCAGGGATAGAAACACAAGTGTCCAGGGAACTTTCGCCCTGAAAACCCAGGCGCCAAGTGAGTTTAGGCACCTCCGGGGTTCAGCAGGAGCTCTGCGGATCGCAGTGGAGCCAAAGCTGGGGTTTAGGTGCCTACATCCAGGGACTAGCCACCTAAGTACCCTTGTACACCCCATTCCCATTAGGCCATTCTTCAAACCATACCAGGCACTGCTCCTGGCCACCCCCTCCCAGCACACACACACACACCCCCAACGGCACAGGACAGCAGTAGCTCTGCTTCTGTTTGCCTCCTGGGCTTCCATTGCTCTGCTCAGCTTCCAACACCTTCCAGGCTGAGGGGACTTAGTCCTCCGGGCAGGTCACGCAAGAGGGGACATGAAATTCTTCCCTTCCCTCGGGGAGGCCCTGACAGTCAGCAGCTTTCCCTGGTTCCTGGCCCTAGCCAGCCTTCCTGACCTCACCGCGAGCTCAAACCCTACTCTCCAGGACAGCCATCCTGGGCTCTCCTTTAGCTCTGGCCTTGGTGCCAGACCCCAACTTCAGGTGTCACGGGGCAGGGCTGGTTGGGCATCCAGCAGCCGATTAACCCTTTCCTGGCTCATGCAGGGTTTGTGTACACCCCATCACCAGGGGAGCAATGTGTTCCTGATGTCTCCTATGGACTCCCTTGTTGCATATGGTCAGAGCACATGTGGGACTGGCAGCATATACATTTTTGTCCTCGGTTACGCCAACTCCACTCATTATAGCCATCCTCAAATCTAAGGCAGCTGTGTTATTACCGATTTCCCATGAACAGAGCACCTTCTGCCTGTCTAAGGCCCCAATCCCGCAAAGACTTAACTATACGCTCTGTGAGTAAACCCACTGACTCCAATACAACACTCACAGTGAGGGAAGTTAAGCACCTGCTTTCGTCTGTGCAGGATCCTCTCCCAAAGGATTTCTAGGGCCTAGTGGCGTAGGCTGGGATTTTCAAAGGAGCCCAATTTCATAGCCCAGGTGCAGTATCTCCGCATGAAGTGTCTGGCGACTTTTCAGAGGAGTTTTTAATGTCGTAACATCTTTAAGGTGCATAGTGTAGTAAACCGCAATGGCATGTGTGTGTTTATTGTGCTGACACGCACAATAGAAACTATTTAGTGACACAGCTGTGGTGCTGACTCACAGATCCAGCTCTCAAAGAATGAGGATCATGCTGATTACATAAGAAAAGAGGCATATTTCTTGTATGAGGTGCAAAGGATGCTGAAAGTATATTCTGGGGCCCAACAGAACAATACATTCCATTCCTGAAATAATTAAGCAATAACACACAAGATGTGCTCCTATTTTTGGTACACGCCTCCAGCTGTGTTGAGAAATACACTTTGGATTGCTTGCGAATTGTTGGCATATACCCAGTATAAGAACCCTTCCTAGTCAGTTCCTCTGGCGAGAAGCAGATGAAATCTTCATCTGTCATTCAGAGATTATAAAGCCAGAAGGCATCAGGGTGATCATTTAGTCTGATCTCCTGTGCAACACAGCCCTAGGACTTCTCTGACTTGATTCCTATTTGAACTAGAAAAAACATCCCATCTTGATGTAAACATTTCCAGAGATGGAGAATGCACCACAACCCTTGGTAAGTATCAGAGGGGTAGCCGTGTTAGTCTGGATCTGTAAAAGCAGCAAAGAATCCTGTGGCACCTTATAGACTAACAGACGTTTTGCAGCATGAGCTTTCGTGGGTGAATACCCACTTCTTCGGATGCAAGAAGACGGATGCATCCGAAGAAGTGGGTATTCACCCACGAAAGCTCATGCTGCAAAACGTCTGTTAGTCTATAAGGTGCCACAGGATTCTTTGCTGCTTTTACAGATCCAGACTAACACGGCTACCCCTCTGATACTTACCAAGGGTTGTGGTGCATTCTCCATCTCTGGAAATGTTTACATCAAGATGGGATGTTTTTTCTAGTTCAAATAGGAATCAAGTCAGAGAAGTCCTAGGGCTGTGTTGCACAGGAGATCAGACTAAATGATCACCCTGATGCCTTCTGGCTTTATAATCTCTGAATGACAGATGAAGATTTCATCTGCTTCTCGCCAGAGGAACTGACTAGGAAGGGTTCTTATACTGGGTATATGCCAACAATTCGCAAGCAATCCAAAGTGTATTTCTCAACACAGCTGGAGGCGTGTACCAAAAATAGGAGCACATCTTGTGTGTTATTGCTTAATTATTTCAGGAATGGAATGTATTGTTCTGTTGGGCCCCAGAATATACTTTCAGCATCCTTTGCACCTCATACAAGAAATATGCCTCTTTTCTTATGTAATCAGCATGATCCTCATTCTTTGAGAGCTGGATCTGTGAGTCAGCACCACAGCTGTGTCACTAAATAGTTTCTATTGTGCGTGTCAGCACAATAAACACACACATGCCATTGCGGTTTACTACACTATGCACCTTAAAGATGTTACGACATTAAAAACNCCAATCACCTTCACCATTAAAAAATTGCCCCTTATTTTTAGTGTGAATTTGTCTCACTTCTAGCCATTGGTTGCTTAATGACACTGGCACAAAACAAGCATCAGTGCGGCACCTAGGGATGTTCCACTCACCTTTGTAATGCTGCACAATCAAGAACAGGAAGAATTTACCTCGGCTCAATTCCACTGTCTACTAAAAATTCCTTCTGCAGTTTCATCTTGATGCCATATGCTTCAGCGGAACTAGTCCTAAATTCTTGCATAGTGGTGTTGTGTACTGTTAAAACAACTCCAGAGGCTCCACAACAGAGCTGGACGCATCTCAGTAATGGATGAAACACTTTCTCGGTGATGGTTTGTAATATACACATTTGTAAGGGGCTTTGGGATCTTTCAGCTTTAAAGCAGCTATTTACAAATTTAATCTATTAGTACCATTCCTACTGGCATTACTGACACTCCTAGAGACACTCGAATTTTTTAACACCATTAACAATTTTTTTTAAAAGGCAGGAAGGACAAGTGTAAGTAATTTTCACACTTCGTTTAAATCATATAATGAACAGCCCCAGGGCAGGGAGGTTATTAGCTCTCATTGTGGTGTGAGAGAGACAATGAAAACTGTTACTAAATTATACACGTTTATACTAATTGCAGCTCTTGGGACGAGGCGTTTATTAATGTATAATTATGGACGTTTGAAGAAAGAGATGAACTAAGCTAACAAAATGATCCGAGCAATCAGTTAGAAGAGTGCTGCAGCACCTGCTCAGTTGCAAGTTGTTTGCTGCTCCAGTGCTACCCAGCACAAAACTGGAAGACAAAGGGAAGCAAGGCATGCTGAAGAACTCCCAGCAGCCATCTGTTGTGTTTCACTAGATCATTTAACATCAGCAGAAGACACATGAGCCCACGGAGTATGATATAGTCAGGCAACATCCAGGTGTGACGAAGTGAGAAGGTTCTTAATGTTTTCTCTGAATACTGTGTGGGTGCCTCAGTTTCCCCTATGCATTTCTTAGGTATCTAGGTGGGGGGAACAGGGTGTGTGATTGTTGCAGAGCCCAAGAGGGCCCCTGTGATGCTGTCTGCACAGAGAATGGCCGACACTCTGTCTCCTGGCAACTAATGGCCTGGGCCCCTCCTCTACAAAGGTGCCAACTGAAGGTGTTGGAGAACAAAGAGATCAGGTGACCTCTTGGCCCGGGAAAGGAACAAAGGCAGAGGAGGGGCTGGAGAGTTGCAGTTTGGAGCTGGTAGGGAAAATGGAGGGGAGGCCAGACAGACCTCCTGGCCTCCCCTAGCCCCCCAAGATGAACCTGACTGAGGGGGTCCTGTTGTCTGTACCTGGAAGACCTGTCTTGGACTGTGTTCCTGTCATCTACATAAACCTTCTGTTTTACTGGCTGGCTGAGGGTCATAGTGAATCGCAGGAAGCCAGGAGGGGAGGGCCTTGTCTCCCCCAACTCCGTGACACAAGGTGCTTAACTTTTATCAATGTATTTATTTTAAATCTGCAGTAGGAAACACGGGGAGGTGAATTGAGGGTGAAAATCTAGGTATTTATAATTTCTCATGCTGAGATTTTGCAAAGTTTGAGATCAATAGAAATGTTTCTGTGGTTCGTTTTGTTAAATGCCACTGAAAACATTTTTTTTTTAAATGTCATCCGCAGCCTGAATGCTATTGCATTAATCTAGTATGCAAGAGCCTGAAAGTCTAGACTAGTTTTATGGGCCAAGTCCAGTGAAATGCAGGAAGTACCGGTAAGCAGCCAGCAATAATGGTAAAAAATAAAATGACATCTTCAAAGCTCTTTCTGATTTAACCAAAAAATCTCAGGTTTCATTAGTAACAGAACTAAGGAAATCAGCTTTTATCATCTGATTTTTTTGAAGAGATGCTTGGGGAAATAACCCTTTATTTCCCCCTGACAAATTGTACCTGAAATGGTTACAAATAAAACTGACGATCACTGCAATTGAAAAGAGAGAAAAGAGAGATTTCTTTCTCTTTTACAGCAGCCAGTGGTCAGTCAATTCCATTGCTTTGTTGGTGCCCTTAGGAGTGCTGATTTGTCTCATGCATTTGATTAGCGTGAGGACACCACTCGGCATTGCTGGGGGGAGTTCACATGCATGCTTTCCCCCAGGCTTTGCAAGAGGGAGCTTGCCAGTAAGAGCAGCAGCAAAGATGCAACTGACAGGCAGGGGCAGGGCACTGAGAGAAGGGGGAGCTGTCCTGGGTCCAAGCATGTCTTTGATCTTGGGGCCACCCACTCGCCCCTGCTGGAAAGACCTTTGTAAATATCAGCAGGGGAACAAAAGAAACCGACAATATATATTTCCATACACGCTACTTAAAGGAGGCTCAATCAGAAACCGGAAGGGTTATAAATTTGTCCCCGTCAACTATTTCAAGCTGATAACGGTCCTTTCAGCTGACCAGGTCCCCTTTATTCAGGTCAGGACAAATGATCCAACTGTGAATTACTGCAGTCACAAGACAAGACACAAAAAGGACACCGAGTTTGATCTCCATCCGAGATGCCTCCTGCAGGACCAGAGTTCAGCTATTTGAAATCAGCCTCTGAAACACAGAAAGGTTGTAGATTTCAGAGTAGCAGCCGTGTTAGTCTGTATCAGCAAAAAGAACAGGAGTACTTGTGGCACCTTAGAGACTAACAAATTTATTTGAGCATAAGCTTTCGTGGGCTACAGCCCTGTTGGTGGCGTTTTTCTCCAAGGGAACTAAAGGGTTCAGCTGCTGCTCAGACAGCTGCTCTGTGAATTCTGTCACTGGATTATTTAATTTCATTAAACTTTTCAGGGGCCAAACTCAGTTCCTCAGCAGCAACATTGCAGCAAGATGTGCCATCAAACCATTATTCTGGCCCACAGTGATGTGGTAGCTAGGCAAGCAAACAAAACAAAATAGCAAAGTGCTGAATTGGTATGTTGATGGTATACGTACAGAGAAGTTACATAAAAACAAAAGTACTCTTGCTGGAAGGTTGCAATGTAACACTGCTTTATATCTTCGCATTCTGAACAATAACACACAAGAACCCCAAATCAGAGAGAGACAAAACAGGCTGCTCCCCAAAAATAGAGACACAACTCGTCCCACTTTACTCTAGGCTGGCTATCTGAAGAATTGACTCTGATCACATGCTTCCCTATAGAGTCCCCTACCCTGTAAGCAGGATGAGTAAAAAATCCCTTAGGGTTTGAAGTGACAGTTTGCAATTTTGAACGTTTTCAATACACCACAAGAATGAAGTTTTCTATCCACAATGCAAGCTCCCTCCACGTGCCAAGAGCCTCAGGCTTCACCTGGAGAGACACCTTCTATGCATGAGAGAGGCCCTTTCAGCCCATGGCCTGTCTGCTTTGTCAAGAAGGGGCATAAATAGTATAAATTATGATGGATTCAAGTTTTGTTTTGTTTTTTTAATTTATAAAGTGTCACAGTTACTGGGCAAACTGTGCCTGGGGCCCCTTTCAGTCCCGCTCGAGTGCACCCGTAGAACCACTGTCAGACTGGATCTCTGGCTCTCAATTGTATTAATGACACAGTCAGTCTAGTTGGGGCACCACGAGGAGTTTCCCTTCGAGAGCTTGGGACAGTTTCCATTTGCAGGGACCCAGAGCCAGTGTCTCCAAAACAGCCCGTTGCTTGTTCATTTCTCAAAGGGACAATGCATGAGAGCAAAGTGCCAACCAAGGCAATAACCTTTGCAAGTTCCCCTCAGCCCAGCTGAGTCCATCTCTGGCCTGTTGACAAGTCTCTGTGTCTCCCTGTTCCTCTGGGTAGCAGTCAGACCATCAGCTTTTCTCGACACACCCGTGGTAGCTTCTCCTAGCTCACCTCTCCTCCCTCCCTATCACACTCCTCCTCTCCCTTTCACACTCCTCCTCTCCCTTTTACAGGGCCTCCTTTGATCCCAGGCATGGCCTTGGGAGGAGTAACTCAGGGGAGCCTGTCTGGAGGCTGTCTTGTCTTTGCCATTGCTCCTGGCCTGCAGGTTTCCGCATTTACAGCCTCCTTTGATTTAACTCCATCCTGCCTGGCCAAACACACAGAGGCCCGCACACATTCTTTAAACAATAACAGGGCTATTTCCCAGTTGGTCACATCGGGCATCTACTCTGACCATCTTTAAATGCCAGATTTTTTACCGTGGCCAGATTGGACACCTGTTCACTAGCACCAAGACTGAGAATACCGGCCTCAGTTCACATACTCTACAGAACCCCAGAGTGGACACTTTCAATCCACGTGTTTTAAACCACAGGAGAGGAGAAAAAACTATAGATCCTACCATGTGGGAGGGACATAAAGGGGGGCACCAGGTAAAGGGGGGGCACGTGACCTACTCCTGATCTTCTGAGTCATCGAGGCCTACCTGTCTGACACCTAGTTTCCATGCTGACTGAAGGAGATTACCATGCACTGAAACAAACTGTACAAACTAGTGAATCGCTATAATCCTGCAGGAGAACAAAGATGTCGAAAGACGACCTGACTCAAAGAGGACGTTATGTACTCATTTGTTTTGCTCCCCAGGGCCTCTGAAGATCCATCTTGTGTACAAGGCAGGGGAGTCCCCCTGCGCACTTGGACACAATAGCTAACATATTACACACGCATGCTGGAGGATTAAAGCTTGGCCTGCTACACATTTGCTGAACTGTCACAGGGCGTCAGCTGTTGTGGGTTCTTGGCTTTCCAGCCTGGCAGTGTGTCGTCTCTATTGTCCACTGGGTGGCAGCGGCTCCCAGGCTTCCTTGGGTGTTGTGGTCTGTTCGCAAAGGTTTGGTTTTGTAAAGCTCTGGTCTATTTGCCACTGGTGGAAACCAGGAAAGGGCCAAGACTGACTTGAACCAATGCTAGAGATAGCAGGGGCCAAAAGCACCACTAAAACGCTGGATGCCTCTGTGGGGCCTGGGAAACTAGTTAAATGATTGCGTTTCTTACTGTAGTGGCTAGGAACCAGCCAGCCTTGGAGCCTGGTTGGGCTAGTGCTAAACAGACACAGGCTAGTAACAGACCCTGCTCCAAAGAGTTAATAGTCTAAAGACAGACAGAGCGTAGGGGACAGCGACGGAACACACAGCTGATCAACGTGACGGCGGCCAGCTCCGCTTGTTGGGGTGGATTTCGTTAGGAGAGGGATGACGTCACAAGCGATAAGAGACCAACAGCTGGGAAGGGAAGGAAACTGTAATCAGACCAACAGGACTCCACTGGCCATCACATACAGTCCCCAGCTAAAACCCCTCCAACGCATCATCAGAGATCTACAACCCATCCTGGACAATGATCCCACACTTTCACAAACCTTGGGTGGCAGGCCAGTCCTCGCCCACAGACAACCTGCTAACCTGAAGCACATTCTCACCAGTAACTGCACACCGCACCAAAGTAACTCTAACTCAGGAACCAATCCATGCAACAAACCTCGATGCCAACTCTGCCCACATATCTACACCAGCGACACCATCACAGGACCTAACCAGATCAGCCACACCATCACTGGTTCATTCACCTGCACATCCACCAATGTAATATACGCCATCATATGCCAGCAATGCCCCTCTGCTATGTACATAGGCCAAACTGGACAGTCTCTAAGGAAAAGGATAAATGGACACAAATCAGATATTAGGAATGGCAATATACAAAAACCTGTAGGAGAACACTTCAACCTCCCTGGACACACAATAGCAGATGTTAGGGTCACCGTCCTGCAGCAAAAAAACTTCAGGACCAGACTCCAAAGAGAAACTGCTGAGCTTCAGTTCATCTGCAAATTTGACACCATCAGCTCAGGATTAAACAAAGACTATGAATGGCTTGCCAACTACAGAACCAGTTTCTCCTCCCTTGGTTTTCACACCTCTACTGCTAGAACAGGGCCTCACCCTCCCTGATTGAACTAAACTCGTTATCTCTAGCTTGCTTCTTGCTTGCATATATATACCTGCCCCTGGAGATTTCCACTACTTGCATCCGAAGAAGTGGGTATTCACCCACGAAAGCTCATGCTGCAAAACCTCTGTTAGTCTATAAGGTGCCACAGGATTCTTTGCTGCTTTTACAGATCCAGACTAACACGGCTACCCCTCTGATACTGTAATCAGCCTGTTTACAGCCCTTTGGCCAAGACTTTCAAAAGTGCTAGCGAGTCCGGGGCCCAACCTAAGCGCCTTTAAAAAGAGCCTGATTTTCAGAGGGCAGGTGCTCAGCCCCTTCTGACAACCCCTTTAAGGCGTCCCACATTGGGCCTCCAAAAGTGGAAGCGCTTCCAACCTCACGTAGTCACTTTTGAAAACCTCGGTACCCCTTTTTGTTAGCACCTGTTTCACTCTGATGCCTAGTGAAGCCTTAGGCAACAGGACGTCTTGGTTAAAGACTCAAAATTCCCACCCTCTTTAACTGAGATGAGAGAGGTTACAATACATTTCTCCAAGGCAGACCAAAAAGCCCCCCCATGAATCCAGGGGAGATGAGGTCTGACAATATTAATATTTCTAAGGTAATTAACAAGCAAGGGAAAAAAGCCCTTTAGGTTCCAGAACTGTACCCCCATAACGTACAGGGGATTGTGGGGGGAGGGATGGGGAATTTTTATACATTATAAAGAAGCAAAATAGACTTGGACAAATCATTTCCCGTCTCCGGGCCTCAGTTTCCCTATTTGTAAAACAGGGGGGATGCTATTTACCTTCTTGATGAGGTTCCTGCAGTTTACAGATGCGAAGTGCTAGGTAAGAATGACGTAGGAGGGAGATGATCATTATTAATAAAACCAGGCACAAACCCAGTGCTTTGTAGGTCACAGCTCATCAGAGTGATGAAGAAAGAGAGACTATGGACAGTCTAAAGCATCCCTTATCATGCCCATTGCGGAGTAAGTGTCACCTAACCCATTCAAACTCAGATCACCTTAAACAATCTGCTCTCACTGCTCCCATTTATATTTGTAACTGTAGGACTGGGTGTTCTGTTATCGGGTCGCTGGCTCAGTGCTATCAAGTTCAATCAGCGCAATGAAGTGATTTATCGCTGGGCGTTCTCTCTCCCTGCTGGGGCACAAACAAAGGTCTCTGTCTATCCCTCCTGCTCCAAGCAGCTATTAAGGTATGTTTGGCTGAGCCGAGTTAGCAAAACAGGTTGGGAAATACTTGGGGGCTGTGACTCAGCCCAGTAAGATCTCTGCTCTTCCGTGGGCTGCGCCCTGGACACCTCCTAGCCTGAACGGGACAGTTCGCCGGGCCCTGGCGTCTGCTGAAGGAGACCAGTCCCTGCAGTGCAGGTACGGAGTGGGGAAGAGCACTCTGGAGCGCTTTGCACCCTTGGACAGAGGACAGTGAGAACCCTGGTGCTTCCTCTACCTGTGGGACATTCCGGCACCAGGAGCCCCTCCACCGTGGGTGTGGCAAAGGCCCTGCCCCATTCTGCATCGGCTGGCAGTGCAGGGATGGTGCCGGGGAGAGAGGTGAAGCGTGGGAAGCAACGCTCAACCCCCAGTTCATACCCTCAGCCGGCAGCAGCTTTTGCATCATGAAGGTTCCCCGTGCACTTGACAGACTATATCCAGGAATCCTTTCACCTAGCTCGGAACTGCAGCCACCTCTGGGGTGGGACGTCATAGCCACACAGCAGCACCATACGCCTCCCTTTTTCACAAAGTCCTCCTGGGGAACTCCTCGTTGGCGTGTAATGAACAAGGGGGGGTTAGCACAGCAGCCTGGAGGCAAGGCAGAGCTGATTGCTAGGAGACCACGTACTGCAGGCAGGGTGATAGGGGAGAAGAACCCACTTACGCTTGTTCGGTCACTGTGGGAATGTATAGACCAAGGCCTAGATTCTCAAAGGCACCTAAATACCATTGAGGGGCTGGGCCCACAGGCCGAATTCCTCTTCGGGGAGGTGGGGGGGGGAACGACACACGTGTATGTTAAGAAGCTGCATCTGCTTACACCAGGGCTGAACATGACCTCCTGGCTCCGACCAGCCTCTCCCTAGCTCCTTGTCCCCCTAGGTCTCCCCCACATTTTGCACATGGGGTAAGTAACACCAGAAGGTTCGGGGCAGGGAGGAATCTGTCCCCACATCTCACCACCTTCCACTTAGAGAAAGCCTCGGGGAGGAAAGTTAATATCGGCAGCGTCGCCGACACCAAGCGTTCAAAACGACCCCATTGGCTTCAAAAGTCACGCGTGTGGCTTCGAGACGTCGGAGGAGAGCGTTACCAGCCGGCCCGCCGACCCATGAGACCTCTCGTCCCGCAGTACCTGATGACAAAGAGGAAAAGAAACCCTTTCGATTTCTGTTCAGCCACCTTTCACCCAGGGCTCTCGGCGCACTCACAAGGACGTGGCCTTCAGCCCATCACGGCCTGGTCCTGTCCCGTAAATAAATCATTATTTCCTGCTGAGTCAGGTGATCCCACGCGGCGCCCTGTCCTCAGTCCACCCAGGGCTGCGTCTCTCCCAGCTGCTGAGGTGTCGTCTGAGCAGAAGCAGGCAAAGGCCACCAGCTGTGAAGGCCACCAGAAGCAGTAAGTTCTTACGTCGGTGCGTCAGACCCGGGTTTCTCTACCTTTCCCATGTTGCCACCCGCTGGGATCCACCCCCCGGCCAGCTGGGACCCCGGCTCCTATTTAGCAATATGACATGGACAGGGCAGTAGCAAGGGGGGAGGGATAGCTCAGTGGTTTGAGCATTGGCCTGCTAAACCCAGGGTTGTGAGTTCAATCCTTGAGGGGGCCACTTAGGGATCTGGGGCAAAAATTGGTCCTGCTAGTGAAGGCAGGGGGCTGGACTTGATGACCTTTCAGGGTCCCTTCCAGCTCTGTGAGATAGGTATATCTCCATATATTATTATTATAACCCCCAAAACCCTGGCAGGGGTCACGACCCCAGGGAGGGGGCACACGTGGGCGGTTCCACCCCTGCAGATGGAAACGACAGCCCTGGCCAGTAACTGGAGTGTGACCTTCCGTTCCGCCTGCCCCAAGGCCTGCTCCTTTGCCTCGGAGTACACGGGGCCCTGCACGGCCATAGACCTCCCTCGTTTCCGGTGCAAGACAAACCCACCCGCCCCGAGTCCCTGCTCTAAAGGCAGCGACGGTGGCACTTTACGAGCCGAATGGCGGGGGCTAGCGCCAGGCAGGGCCTTCCTCAGCGGAGGTATAATCGCCGCGCTCTAGACTTTGGCCTTGGCAAGCGCTGCCGGCCCCTCTCCCCGGCTTCAGCACAGAGGAAGGGTAATCTCCAGCGGCACCTTGGATTCTCTGGTTAGCCGAGCCATGCAGTTTCTTATCTGTCGCCGAGAGTCCCAAAGGCCCTGCTGCCCGCAGAAACAGCCTGCAAAGCTTCCTGCAGCGGAAACAAGCACAAAACCCAGCCTCCGGCTGCATCTAGCCCCGGGGGTAGGCGGGTGAGGGTCGTGCTGCAGCTCCGCCCATGCCAGGCGGGGTCCCTGCTCTAGCCAGGTGCAATCAGAGCTAGTACTTCAAGTCTGGCCAGATTCTCCCCAGGTGAGGAAACACTTGAGGACAGCAAGATAGCAGGGCCCCCGCCCAGCCCCAGGCTTCCTTGGTGGCTGGTAACACTGCGTGGCGCAAGTGGTCTCAAAAGTCTAGGATGGCGCCCAGACGCTGTGGTGATGGGCACCAAACAGATACACGTAGTAATAAATACAGGTATTAATTCATTGTAATAATAGTGTATTCAATAATAATCGTGAGCGGGAGCAGGCAGGACAGCTGCATTGGCCTGCACCACGTGGCTGTCTATAGCTTTTCCCAGGAAGATGCTGTCAGGGCTCACGTAGGTTTGGCTTGTGTCACGGAGTGTGGGGGAGTCCGGGCCCTGTACCCCCGGCTTCCTGCGATTCACCATCATTCATCTCAGCCAGCCAGTAAAAGAGAAGGTTTATTGAGACGACAGGAACACAGTCCAAAACAGGTCTTGCCAGTACAGACAACAGGATCCCCTTTAATTAGGTCCATCTGGGGGCCCCAGGGAGGCCACGGCCCCGCTGGGAAGCCCAAGCCCCGTCAGGGCTCCCCTCTTCATTTCCAGCCAGCTTCCAAAACTCAAAACCCCTTCCAGGCGTCTCCTTTCTCTCTTCCCCCCGGCTCCTCCCCCAGCCTTTGTCCTGTGTCCAGATTCCCAGTCAAAGGTGTTACCTGGTCTCCAACTCCCCTCCTGGGTTCTCATGTTACATGCTCAGGTATCCTTCCGTCCCCAATGCAGGCAGTCCCAGCCAAGCTCCCCTGCAACCTTCCCCCTCAGTATTCAAAGAACACAACAAAACATTCTCACTTCGTCACAGCTTGACCCGGGCCTTTCCCAGCCTGGGTGCACCCGTAGCATAGAGCACCCCCTGCACTGCGGTCTCAGACAGAGCTGGGGTCTCACACAGCTCAGAGGCTCAGTCCAACCCCACGGGAGGGCCCATCGGCAGGGTGAGTGGCTGGGTTTTAACCATCTCAGGTGACAGTCAGGTGGTAACTAGGTTTCTCTCTGTCTGTGATAGCCTGGCCCCGGTACCATAGTCTCTGAGCACCTCTCGATCCCGGGAGGGAGGGCAGTGCTGCTAGCCCCATTTTGCAGATCGGGAACGGAGGCCCAGAGAGCTTAAGGCTCATATCTGCAAAGGGATTTAGGGTCCTGATTCCTGTGGATTTCAACAGAAGTTAGGAACCTAAAGCCTTGGTGTATCTGAGCCTCAGTGAGTCACTCCAGGTCACACAGGGAGCCTTTGGCAGAGCAGGGACGTGAATCCGGGTCTCCAATGGCCCATGCTACCATCCCACCCCCCCGAGCCAGCCGTACTCACGTTCCCCAGTGCAGCCCGAGAAGCGTCTGCCCACAGCCTGGTTTTATAACAACCTTCCTGTTCCCAGTGGTGAGGAAGGCTCAGATGGGCCCAAATCCAGGCTCCAGCCCCAAACAGCCGGGCTCTGGATCAGAACAGAGCAGCTTGTGCCCATTTTCCAGTTAGAACCCTATTCGGTTTTGGCCAGAAAGGTTCCCCCTGCATGGGCTTGTCTGCTTGGAAGTAAGGAACAGGATGTTAAGCATCCAGTGTAGATAGGGGCAGGTTGTGTTTAATGTTATAGCAGCTGGTCATGGGTGAACCCTACCAGAACCATGGGGTAACCCCTGAGCAGATGGTATGATGTTAAACCTGACTTGTCCCTGTCTTCCCTGTCCGCACTGTTAACATGACTCCTCAAGGTCGTGTTCTAACGTGACCTCGTCGTCTAGTGAGAAGTCGCCGGGGTGCCCAGGGCCTTGCAGACGGTGCCCTTGAAAGCTACACGGCTGGCTGAAAGGTTTCGATTAGAGCCCTGGCCCTGGCCAGCATATCAGCCCCTCGCTGGGAAGCAGCATCTCCTGAGCTGCTCCCGGGTAGCACGGATTCCCTGGAGTGCTGATGGGGACTACCAGCAACGGTGGCTTTTGCAGTCCTGCGTGGGCAAAGTTTTCAGTGAAGACACACGCAGTTGTGCTCATGAGCAGAGCCCAGAGCCCCCAGCGAAAAGACGCGGGGGGGAGGGGAGGTACCCCTGGCATCAAGGATTGACCTGGCCAGTTCTGCCAGAACACGGATCTGCAGCTTCTCCAGCTGGAGTGGGACTTCCCCAGGCCAGCTGTACAATCATGAGCACGGAAGGCAACCTACAAATTAGCTTCACACGATGACCAGAGACTCTGTTTTCACTTTAGGGTAAAGCAGGGATTGGACTTCCCCTGCCAGCTCAATCCGTGGCCCCTCCACTGCCCCAGCCCCGAAGGGGAATGAGCTAACAGCAGCCAAGGTGCTGGGTTCTGCGGTACGGAAATGGGCCGGGGGGGACTGTAGCAGGACGACATGGCTTGGCTGACCCCAGCCTTGCTCTCTGATCATTCTTCCGGCCCTTCCGGGACCCCAGCAGTGTGGCTCTCTGCCCCCCATTAAGGGCTGAACATGCCCCCTCCCCATCCCCTGCTGATCTAGGGAGCGAAGGCACTTTCAGGATTCAAACCCAGCTCTCCGGCAGCGTAGCAAAGAGCTTGGGCCATCAGGCTATGGGACCTGCATGGCAGCTCCATGACTTGACGTTCAGCTCTGAGTACCCTCTGGGGAGGAGAATAAGCCTGGAGGGGTGAGAATCACCCTACGGCACCCCCGCTCTGTCCCAGCAGCAGACTCAGGCCAGGAGGGACCTTCTATCTAGTCTGACCTAGTCTAGATCTCTCTGATCTTCTATCTAGTCTGACCTAGAAGATCAGATAGATCTAGACCAGGGGTCGCAAACTCAAATGACCACGAGGGCCACATGAGGACTAATACATTGGCCCGAGGGCCGCATTTACTGACACCTCCCCCCCCCCACCGCCCTTGGCCCTGCCCCCACTCCACCCCTTCCATGAGGCCCTGCCCCTGCCCCGCCTCTTCCCACCCCTTCCCTGCCCCCATTCCAACCCCTTCCCCAAAATCCCCACCCCAACTCTGCCCCCTCCCTGCCCCCAGGGGGCGCAGAAGGGGTGTGGGGGGGGCTCAGGGCAGGGAGTTGGGGTGAGGGGTGCAGGAGGAGGTCAGAGTGCAGGGTGCGGCAGGGGGTTCAGGGCAGGGGGTTGGGGTGCAGGAGGGGTGCAGCAGGGGGTTCAGGGCAGGGGGTCGGGGTGCAGCACGGGGCTCAGGGCAGGGGGTCGGGGTGCA
>QXTE01000016.1:11044951-11218783 GCA_003942145.1 Platysternon megacephalum | reverse complement strand
CCCCTCCTTGCCCAGGTTCCAGCCAATTCCCTGGTGCGGGTCGGCCGGAGCCGCTCTAGGTAAACGCTGGGGGAAGGGCGGGGGGGCCGTGAGGAGCTTGCGGGCCGCAGAAAATAACCCTGCGGGCCGCGTGTTTGAGACCCCTGCTCTAGTCTATCTAGTTGGACCTCCTGTAGAACGCTGGCCCTAGGATGCAGGGAGACCTGTGTTTCACCTGCCTTTCCTTGCCCTCTCCCCTGTACTGGGTAGGGCCAAGCAAATCACTGAGTACGGGATCTTCAGATCAATCTCTTTAATTGGTGCCGGGTGAGGCTTTGAAATGGGCTAACCATGATGGAGGCAGGCTGGGGGGATTACAGGGCCCCTTTCCCTGTCAGCCAGGAGGGGAGAGCCCCGAAAAGCCCTTCGAATGGATTACAACTGCCTCAGGGCTCTTCGGTCCCGGGCTAATCGGTTCCTGTTACTAACACTCCTCCTGGGCTCTCTCTTCCACTTACGATTGTCTTTCCTGCTCTACCCTGGGCCCTGGGCCTGCTCCTTTATCCCACAGTGCTACAAGCATCCGTCCAAGCTGACCTTGGGGCTGCCCAGCTGCACCGTTCCTAAGCAGAGAATCAGTAAATCCAAGACCCTGCCTCCCTCCTCCGCTGCCGAGCGGGGAGTTGGTTTAGCCCGCAGCCCCCAGAGCGATTAAACTTATCGCCACAGATAAAGCAACAGTGGCGCTTTTGCCTCGGCCTCCAAGGAACCAGGCCTTCAAAGAAGGCAGCTACTGCAGCATGGGAATAATTGCGATCTCACCTGGCCAGATGCCACAGCGATGGGCCCGGTCGGAGACCGTGGATGGAGAGAGATCAGCAGCTTGCCCGGTGTAGTTGGTGCCACGTGATTCACCCGCAAAAGGCTCCTTCCTTTTTCGCCAACCCCTGTAGAGACCCCAGGACCGACCGGGAGCCTGACTTCTGGCACCTCGGCCTGAATCCAGCCTTGGCCAGACCCCACTGAAGTTGGTGCCGACGCACTAGGGTGGAGTCTGGCCTTGCACGGAGCAGCTAGGTGCAGGTTCACGTGCTGAAGCTAAGGAAACTGCTGCCGTCTCGGGCTGAGGAGCAAGGCCAGCACGCTGCTCCATGCCGGTTCCTAGCCCCGCTGCAGGACTCCCGCTCCGCCCCTGGCGGAAGGCGATCTGGGTGGGCTTGGCCGGTGCCCACGCTCTGCCCTCCTCTAGAGCAGCACCCGGACCTCAGAGCGCTGACGCTCGCCCACGAGCTTGGTGACAGCCTGGGGAGGGAGGTCAATAACGTAGCCCATTTCAGGAGGGCACTGGGGCAGCTGCAGGCCTGGAAGAGGAGCCTCCAGTTTAGGGGGCTCATCCTGACACACCTTGGGCCTGATCTTCAGTGGCGCTGGGCATCTGCCCCTGACTCCAGCTGCCCCTGGGGGTGCCCCGCCCCTCTGAACACCAGCCCCCAAAGAGCTTCTCGTCCAGTGGTTCGCATGGGCAGCTCTCTACGTGTGGGACACAACCACACAACATACACACTCCCTGCATGGGCCACAGCTGTGTGCGGATTGGGCTGCAAGTGGCCCACGGGTCGCAGGTTGAGAACCACTGCTCTAGTTGGACAGACAGAGGCACCCACCATCAGAGGGCCCTTGGGAGCCAAGTCTCAGATCCCCAAAGGCACCTAACTCCCATTGAAACCAGTAGGATTTAGGTGTTGCAATACCTCTGCGGATCTGGGCCAAGCGCGTCAGCAGTGGCGGAGCTGGGATCCGAAGTCCAACTCCCCCACCCGTGCTCAGGCCACGCTGCTGCCCCAAAGGTGGGCTCAGGATCAGGCGTTCAGATTGGTTTGTCGGGGTGCAGGGGGGATTGGGGTTCCCAGCCATCCAGGAAAGGGGGGGGGTTGAGGGAGGGAGAGGGACACCCTCCTGTGCTCCACCCCCACTTTAAGCAAACCTTGGCTCTCACCTGGAGGGAAAAGCTGTTAAACCAAAGGGCCAGATGGGAGCCGTTAGCGGGGCTCAGCCCACGCCCAGCAGCGCCCCGGCCAGGCACTCCGTGCAAAGATTGAGGAGAAGCCACTGCAGATAGCTCTGTGCAAACTGTCCTTCGCCGGGAGCGGTTATCATGCCAGGAGGGGGGGAGGCAGAGAGAAAAGGCAGCCAAGGTGGCCTTGAGCTCTCGCCTGGAATAAACAAGCAGGCCCGTCCCCACCCAGCTGGTCGGCCGGCTAGGGGAACTGGCTCAGAGCCCTGTCACAGCCCCAGGACCACTTCAGCTAGCTCAGCATGGTCCCACCCGTGGGTCGGGCTCAGGGGAGCCTACGCTGAGGTCCCAGCTCCGTGGTTAGCCCCACCACGCTGCAATGCTGCTGCCCTGGTTGTCCTCAGCGACCCTCACACCTGAGCTGAGCAGCGGGATGAAGGGTCCCTCACACTGACAGGGCCGGGGTCTCAGAGGGGACAATGCAGGGGGAGGGGGAGTCCCAGCAAGTTGGAGGAGATGCCGAAGCAAAGTCCTGAGTCTCAGAGCTCAGGAGTGGAGTGGGGCAGGAACCAGATTTCCCAGCCCCCACAACGTTCCCATTCTCCATGAGGAGGAAACCCAGACCCTTTGAATGTGTGCGAGGAGAGAACAGCCCCAGAGCAGCCAGGAGCCCCGTGGTGAGGGTAGAGTAGCTGCTCTGGGGTCCCGCTCTCTCCCCTCTACCAGAAACTCCATCCTGGACCTGAGAACTCTTCCCAACACAAGCTTTGTCCAGACAAACCCTTTCCCGTGAAAAGTTTTGGTCTCAACTTGTCAGAAATCCCTGACCAAAACCCCAGTCCCGCTCAGTTCTCGTGGCTAGAAGCTGGGGGTGACGCTTGTCCCTAGGAGCCAGGTTTTACCTGGTTGCAATTAAGCCAGGTCATTAGGCTGAAATATTTATTGACTTGAGAGGCAGCGTGGTCTAGAAGGCAGAGAACCACCCCGGGACTCCACAGACCTGGATTTGTTCTGGCTCTGCCAGCGACGGACTGTACGACCATAGGCAAGTCACTTCACCTGCCTCCATTTCCCCACCCACCTTTGGCTGTTTAGATTGTGATCACGTTGGGGCAGCCGCTGTATATTCTGTGCGCATCCAGCACCGGGCACCCTGGGTCCCGCTCGCAGCTGGGGCCTCTAACTGTTACTGGGAGGCCAATGATATTTAATAAACCTCCATGGTGATAGGCACCATCCCAAGCTCTGGGGCCCTGACCGTGCATTTCAAAACCACAGCACAGATCCCAGACACAAAACCATGAGACCCCAGCACTGCCCGACTGTCTCCCCCACCCAGCTGATCCTCAGTCACATGACACGGCCGCTTGGGACCCCTCCCCACAGCCCTACCCCCGGCAGCTCAGACCAACAGGCTTTGCAGCATACCTGGAAAGTCAAAAGACTCCAAGCTTGGGGGGGGGGGGGGGGGGGGGGAGTATGCGCACCTCGGAGAGGCTCCAGCAAGCCCCCTCCCCTTTCGATTCAACAGGTCGCTTATGACACAGGGAGAAAGGCAGGTCCCAAGGCAGTTAGGGCTGCATATTCCACCTCCCTAACTTCCTCTTGCAGTTCCAAATTAGCTTCTTCACGTCCCATCCCGCCCTGGCGCCGCTAGGCCCCGTTCAGTAGTGGCCCCGTTTCGCCCCGGGCTTTGCGGAGGGGAAGAGGGGGCTGCACGGGGTCCTGAAGGCCCCTCCACCCTCAGAGGGGCTGGAGTCACACAACAGCTTGCAGGGAGCGCTGGGGTCAGGCACAGCATTCAGCGCTGCTCTTATCAGCGGCTGGCAGCTGAGCCCTTGCACGCAGCCGTGGGCACGCTGCTCACCGCCGATAAAAGCTGCTATCCTAAAGATGCTGGCAAAGTCCTGGTCAGCAAACGGCCCCTCAGCCCAGGAGCTGCAGGAATCCAGCGCCTCCCTCAGCGGCAGGGAAGTCTCAGCAGCTTGATTCTTTATGCTCATTCCCTAGTGCCAAGCCTTTGCCATCCTCCACAGCTACCCGCTTCCTTACGCAGTGGGTTGAAGGGGGTCGGCACAGATCTCGCCCTCGCCAGGAGGGACGCTCCGAGAAGGGGATGCTCTAGCCTGAGCCCCTCCCGACCCCAGGCAGTGCTGGGAGCACGGCCTGACCTGTTACGAGGCAAGTTGGCTTTTTGGGGGGCTTGTGAATTTTACAACCACGACGAGAAGTCCCATTTTCTGCCCCGTCGCCGTACTTCCTTGAGGAACGTCGCCTCCTTACCCCGTACAAAGACCACATGCTTAACAGAGCTGGTCTCTTTCACTCCACCGGGCCTTGGGCAGATCTCACTCGACTCACGGCTTGAGGCGTGGGAGTGGGGGCTNACAGAGCTGGTCTCTTTCGCTCCACCGGGCCTTGGGCAGATCTCACTCGACTCACGGCTTGAGGCGTGGGAGTGGGGGCTCATTCGCTTTTGATCAGATGGATGGCGTCTCCTCCCAGTCCCTCCCGCCCCAGATGAGCGCACAGGCGCATGCAAATTTCAAATTTGGCTCCTGCAAATGGGTTATGCCCAGGACTTGGAAAGCTGCTGCAACTGACCACTCGGGCCAGCGATGGAGACAAAATTCAAAAGGCAGTAGGAACCTGAGTGAAACAAACCCACTTAAAATTCCCATGAACGTGCCCGTCTTGTTAGGCGGTGGGCTCTTTAGGGCAGGGGCTGCGCCTCAGTACAATAGGCCCCGCTCCTGCTTTCAGCTGCCACAGCACCACTAATCATGGCACGGCTTTTGCTTTGCTCAGCCGAAGTTCGTGATGGCGGATACTTAGCCGTCGGCAGAGGGCTGGTACGTGGCTGACACACATTCCCTGCGCTTGGGACGCGACTGACCCGAGAGCTCGGCCCCTGTGTTAGGTACCTACACAAGTGGCCAGATTTCCCAGCGAGCACTGAACGAGGGTCATGCGGAGCCGAGGCCTAGTGTGGGCTCTCTGCCCTGGGGGGAGTTTCACACTCCAGGAAGGCAGAGCAGAACCCCTGCAGCCATTGCTCTAGCTTGTTTCAGACGCAGGCGTGTGATTCAAAGCAGAGAGCCCGGGGAAGGAAATTAACAGGCATTTGGGGGGGAAAAAAAAAAGTCAACTTTATTACTCATCAAAACAGAATTGGCAACAAAGTCACAACAATCAGCATTTTTACCCCCACTTGGGAGGAAACGCATCCAAAACCCAATAACTTACACAGAATGACGGCTCGGTGACCGCTCCTTCACCCCAGCGACAGGCGGGGCTGTCAGTTCCACACACTAGTCACTCCAGGGAAAGCAAGAGTGGGAAGGAGGGAACGGCTGCCGACCGGCAAAGCTCGGACCGTGGGCATTTCACCGTGACCTGCACGAGTGTGAAATGCTGTGGCACATCTGGATAAAGCTACAGACATCTGCTTCACCCCTCCCCCCAGAGTCACACACACACTGCAGTCTCCCATCCCTCCCTCCCGGCTTACGGGACTGGCCGTCACAAACACAAACGGAGACTGCTGTCCAGACCTTGCCCTGTGCCAACCTGCCAGCAGGGCAAGAGCATTTCACCTCGCACGCGGGCGTGGGAAAGAGAAGCCGGCTTGAAGGAGCAGGGGCAGCCCGCCTCAAACAGCGCTAACCGTCTTTTGAGTGCACAGTGCATCAGCTGCCAGAATGTGCAGTGCTACAGTGGGGGAAGAGCGCGTTGGCTACAAGGTCCCACGCTTGTGAAAAGGGATTGCCTCTAGCCAGAGAAAGGGAGACACCCACAACACTCTGCATTGCAAGAGCAAGGAGCGTGTGCGTGTAAAAAAAACAAAACAAAACACATATAGCCCTGTCTGTTTGTACACAAATCTTGCTTTACAATGGAGTGTATATATTATACACATACATATTACACATGTGCATTGTACCCCAAGAGTGCGTGGACATAGCCCTTGCTTTACAATGCAGCATGTATAACACACACGATATCCTGCACCGTGTAATGCTTTCCAAAAAAAAGGAATGTGACCAGAGAAGATCTGCCCCCGGGCAGAAAAAGTGGGTTGTAAGTTTGAATTGCTCTATGCCTGGTTCTAAGTGGACATCACCCCAGACGCATTTGCCCTCTTTGCAGTCTCTCTTACAGCGGCCAGCAAGTCAGGCTAACTTCGTTTGTGTTTCTAGCTAATTGAAATATTGACAGCAATCAAGACCGACCCTGAAAATCCCCACCCAGTTTGACTCCTGCAATGAATGGCTGGTTCTGGTGTGGAGTCCAAAGTGGAGCTGCTCACAGCCGTCCTGGATGGACTGAAGAGGCAAATGGTCCCTCTGTCTTTGGCAAGAGGAGGGAAATTCACCGATGCGCAGAGGTTCTAGCATGCGGCCGATGCACCACTTACATCCCGCTTCAGAACGAAGGGTGGTAAATGGGACATAGGCCTCACTGAGGGTGAATTTACCCTCAGGGCCTCTCGACCTACCAAGAACAGACATGGGACACTATACGCAAGACAGACCCAAAACGATGGGCACAAAGAAAAAGGCCTCGCTCAGACAGTGTATGCTCCCCACCTCCAGCACAGACTCCGCCTTCATCCTAGGACCTCAGAGCAAGGGCTATTTCGGAGACAAGCCTTTTCAGCAGGACAGAGGACGGGGTGCCTGACGTGGGAGGGACGTAGGTAACGTGGGGCCTGAAACGCAGGACACTTGAGAGGGGACGGAGGTGGGTGGGGCGAGCGGATGAGGCTGGTTTCAGGACGAAGCCAGGTACAAGTAGCAAGAGGTGAAGAGAGCAGCCAAGTTTGCTTCACAGTTTCGAACTTCCGTGCGTGGCTAGGGCGGCCTGGTGCCAGGAGCGAGAGGGACACGTTCTGGGGAGGTTTCACCCTGTTTCGCTCTCTGCACACACGGCACAGACCCCCCCACAAACCCTGAGCAGAGGAAGGGGAGCCAGAGTGGCACATGCCATGGACCATGAGGGCACAGGATATGTGCAAGACAAACGCGCCCAAGGGGCGTCCAGGTTGCTGCAGCCCCCCCCCCCCCCCCCCCCCCCCCCCCCCCCCCCCCCCCCCCCCCCCCCCCCCCCCCCCCCCCCCCCCCCCCNAGGGGAGCCAGAGTGGCACATGCCATGGACCATGAGGGCACAGAATATGTGCAAGACAAACACGCCCAAGGGGCGTCCAGGTTGCTGCAGCCCCCCGCCCCCCCCGGGCAAGACCTGCTTCTACTGGGCACTTCCAAGCCCTGAACTGGAGACTCCTGTAGCCTGTTCCTCAGGGGGCTCAGCAGTGCAGGGGATCACGTTCACAGGGGCTCTCCCCCAGGCCCTGACAGCAGGAGCTTCCAGCCCACACTACTGCTCACACCCAGCGCACGGCCCGAGCGGGGCGTGTCTGCAGGGCTGCGCAAGAGGCTGTGGGCTTCAGGTTACCCTACCTGGACAAGCGCCTGCCCGCCCTTTGAGGCAGGGGCTGTGCAGAACAGCCCCACAGACGGGGGCATCCCACCCGTGCCCCCATCTCCCTCCAGCCCCAGCCCAGAGGCGTTCAGGGGAGCAGCCTGGGGCAGAGCTCTGGAGAGCAGGAGCAGCGGGCACTCGGCCAGGAAGAAACGTAGTGTGGTGGCCGTGGCAGCAGCATGGGGCGGGGGGAATTCGTGCCCTTGGCCCTCCCCACCGGGCCCCGTGTGAGATGGCCAGCGCCCAGCGGGACTGCTCCGAGCCTTACGGCAACACACGCGGAGAGGCCACGCCGGGCCACGGGGGCAGGGAGAAGAGAGACGCACGTTCGTGGGAGCCGGGTAAGCCCGCCGGCAGAGATCGCTTTGGTACGAGGCAAGGCCCTTCCCCTCAGCAGCCCCCTGGCCCAGGCCCGGCAGCTCAGTTCTCTGCTGTCCGTTGCACTAGTCACAGCCTCAGGACGGTCGGGCGCGGCACAGAGGGGGTAGCAGCAGTCAGCGAGGGAGGGAGTTCAGTCTGATTTCGTTACACGCTAACACTATAAAGGCACGTCCGCTTCAAGAGCCCTGGTGTGGAGCCCGGCCCTCGCCAGCGGCTCGGCTGACAGGCCCCAGGATGGCTCCTGCCGGGCAGCATCCGCAGGCACACTGGGCATGGCGGAGGTGGTTCTTCATTACACAGGGAAGGGGCTGAGCAGTTTGGTGTCTAACGGCCCCGGGGGGAGTGGGGGCAGGAGCCCCCCTGGCCCATCGCTCCAGGGGGCCCAGAGTATTTCCCGACGGATCCCAAACCCACGTCGGTGAAGTCAGGCTCCCCCGTCCCTGGCAGGGCGTGGGGAGCGCAGCCCCGTCAGGTCATGAAGCGGGTGATGGCTCTCAGCGCGTACAGCAGGGCCGCCTGCATCCGAGCCTCCAGCAGGAGCAGGTTCACGTGCACCTGGAACGGAAGGAGGGGGCGCTCAGGGGGAGACGGGGGCGAGGCGCAGCGACAGTGCGGCCTGCCGCCTCCCCTTCCTGCCAGGGGACGGGAGCGCGAGGGGCAGTCGGGAGCTGTCAGGGCCGGGGGACAGCAAACGGATGGCTGCAGAAAAGGAGGATCCCCTCTCCCCACAGTGTAGGGCTGCACAGTGGTCCTGGTGCATTCTGGGTTCTCCCCCAAAGCCGCAGGCATCAGCCTCTGGGTCAGGCTGGGCACTGGACTGGGCAGAGGGATCACTGCTAGGATCTGGGGACACCCCCCCACGCCAGTGCCACAACAGTGAGGGCAGGATGAGCACAGGGGCCTGGGCCAGTGCTGGTGCTAGCCCCCTGGGGGCTCCAAGCAGGAATAGTTTCAGGGTCCCCCCCCCTAACTAATAATGAACAGGGGGCCCCCACTGAGCTGCTCGGGGCCCTAAGCAATTGCCTAGCGCTGGCCCTGGCTGGGACCAGCGTGGCCGTGACAAGCTGCTCTGCTTTGCTCAGTCACTCCCCTCATTAAACGAGGAGACCACCTCAGTGCCTAGCCCTGCTCCTGGCGTCAGGGCTGCCCCCACGCCGGGCCGGTGAGGGGACGCACCTTCTCGGAGTGCTTGAAGTGTCTCCAGAAGTGGGTGTACATCCGCTTGGTGGCTTTCTCCGGGTAGCAGGCCACGGTTTTGATGTAGACTTTCAAGCTGCGCTCCAGGAGCTGGTTCACCTCCCCGTAGTCATAGTCGTCGTATCTAGGAGGGGAGGGGAGGATCCACATTACCCTGAGAGGAGACCAGGGCCACAGGGCCTCAGCCCAGCTCCTCCTCCCTTCCTTCCCTCCCCCTCCGGCAGCCCTGGCGCCTGAACTCCCCTCCCCCTCACAACGGGTCTGCGGCCTGACCTGCAGGGACAGGGCCTATGAGCGAGATGACCCCAGCAGGTCATCCACACACCAAGACCACCAGCTTACTGCAGAGGGGCAGGGCTTTGGTCACGGCTGTCCACTGGCTGGATTCGAACCAGGCCCCAAAGCCTGTTCCCAGGGACCCTCCGATAATAGCTCAGCTGGAGAATCTAGACGACAGGCCTGGGGCAACCAAGGAAAAAGGGGGAAGGGAGAAGTGGGTGTGTCTGAGGACAAGAGTTCATGGGCTCAGTGGGTCCCCCGTTACCCACCTGATGCCGAAGACGCAGTGAATGTAATTCCAGATGGCCCTGCGGAGCGTGGTGGTGTCCACCCCGCTGTGCATGGCAATGGTGTTGTAGGTCAGGTTATAGACGACCTGGAACTTCTCGTCCAGCAGCTGCCCCATGTCGGGGTACAGGCGGTTAATCAGCGAGTAACCGTGGTCTTCCCAGGTGTAATCCTGCCAGGAGAAGGATGCTGGGACAGAGGCTCCAAAACCCTGACAGGAGCAAAGGGCCTGGCCCAGTACCCCATCCACACGAGTGGGAACCTCTCCGTGGGCTTGGGGTCAGGCCTCCAGAGAAAACATGAGCCTGGGGCATAGGACACAGCTCCCCAGAAAGGGACTGGCTGGTGATGGCTAACACAGGCCCACAGACCGTTGCCAGCCCCAAGTATGGCCCCACAGACCCTCAATGGGATCAGAGGCCCCTCAGACTGTCCTGCTGCTCCTGCCCCCGACTTTGCACACCACATGTCTGGCTCCACGCCTCTCCCCTCCCCGCAGCTGCCGGGTGGCTGTATCAGGGGAGCGCAGCCCACAGAAGGTACCTGAGCTCGGAAGGTGGGTGGGGCCTGCTCTCCTTTCCTAGTGAAATCCTTGTATCCAAACTCCGGCTCCTCCACGAAGCACAGGACGTTGGGAGGCAGAGCATGCTCAGCAATGTCGACTGGATGGAAGACAAAAGCCCACAGGGACGTTAGCGCTTATCGCTGCCCCGTGGCAAGAGCCACTCAAGAAACCCCAGAGCCACCTCCCACGTTCCTCCTGAGCTTTGAGTCACTGGCACGGTGCTCTGCAGCGCAAACGTGCTGCCATGATCTGCCCTAATGGGAGGTGCAATTAACGCAAACCGCACTGTTCACCAATTACCCCTGAGATAATTACATCCGACAGCAGGAATCCGTGACAGCCCTTCCCCGCTCAGGGAGCAGAGCCAGTGTGGAGGGAGCTGCTGGCAGTCCCCCCAGGGAGGATTCCTCCCCCCTCTCCCGACAGCATCTGAGCATCATGCAGCAGCACCACGGCAGAGAGGCCTTGTCCTTCCTACCCCCCGAGATAAGCCAGCGACAGGCTATGGCCCATGCAGAAGAGCCACCGAGAGCCTTTGGACCTGGCTGGGACGTGTGCCTCTGCCTCTCGCCCGCCCCGTCCTCCCTCCTCACCCGCGGGGGCCACAAGCAAGCTCTCCGTCTTCTCCAGCTCGAAGCGGGTTTCCATCTCCTCCTGCGTGACCCCCTCCTCCTCCAGCTGGCACTCCTGAAGCAGCTTCATCCTCGCCATCAGCACCTCCACCTCCTGCATGGCATCTTTGCCCTGGGCACGGTGAGAGAGCGAGCGGGCAGGGTCAGCACCAACGGCGGTTGGGAGAGGGATGCAGCCAACTTCATTCCAGGCACAAAACACCCCCTTTATCTAGGTGCAGAGAGGAGCCCTTGGAGGGACCACATGCCTGTTATCCAGAGCAATCGGCTGCTGGCAATGGGACGTTTTCTGGGGCTTTGTTCATCCCTATGGTGTGATGCCAAGCTGGCACTGTGCCCAACACTATTCAGGTACGATCCGGGGCCCTGTGCCTCTATCTATTGTGGGCTAGATTCTGTGCTACATCCCTAAGGAGATACTGCAGAGAAGGCGCAGCCCAAGGGAAGGGGCAAGTCACCTTTACACCTCCCAGATTTGACTCCAGGGCCTGGTGCAGCTGCCAGTGTCACTTAGAGCAGCCCTGGGGCTGCTCTAATGTATGGTTTGCCTCCCCATGCTGCCTATGGGTTGCTGAACCACCCTGAATAGCTGCAGTGCGAAAGGTTCCAGCCACTTCTCCATCTTCTCACTAAGCTCCACGCCCAATCCACCCCTACACTGTGAGGAGGGCACGGTGGATGGCAGCCCTTGGATGCTCCTCTCTGGGGCTGTAGGAGAGGCCATAAAGAAGCCACATCAGCAGAGCAGGCACTGCAGCTGGGTCAGAGCCAGCTTGGGCGTTAGCCTGCTGCAATCTCAGCAGGAATGGGGGTGCACCCGCTCTCCTGGGGATTGGTTGGGGAAGGGTTTGCAGGGCTGCAGATTTAACCCCCTCCCCGGTAGTCGTTCGCACCAGGCTCTGGAACTAACTGCCGTCACCAGCACATGGAAAGCCTGGTAGCTGACCGGCTGAGCTCCTAACCCATCCACCCCATGATGGGACCACCAGATGGCACCAGGAAACACCTCCAGATTTTCCATGTCATAACCGCCTGGACCAGTCCCACTGTTTCAGTGGCCTGGAGACAATGAACAGCATGTTACCAAATGGAAGAACCCAGAGCAATTCCCAGGATCGGGGAGGGGTGGGAGGAGAGAAGACACAGACCCCTTCCCTAACCCCTAGCGTTCTGCAACCTCCATCCCAGCTCTGCCACGGCTGGGTGGGTGGCTCTACCGGACACCAGCTATGCATGGACAGGAGGGACGCTCGAGGGCCCCCGACTTACGCTGGAGCCGCTCACTCCGTCCTCAGAGGCAGGGCTGCTGTCACAGCTGCGTGGTGAAGGCGGCTGGAAGGCATGCCCCCCGTCCTGGTCGGTCTCCAGGTTGATGCCACAGCCGAACACGAAGGAGGCGAGCGAGTGGTAGTGCGTGAGGAGCACCAGGGCCTGGATGAGCTCTGCCAGGGACCAGCTGTTCTCGCCCGTCTTCAGGAGGGCCTGAAACACGCACACGTTCCCCGGTCAGCTCTTCCCCAGAGGGGACGCATGCGGCGAGTATATCCCCCCCCCCCAACAGACCTAGTGCGGGGCAGATAGAGGGGAGCAGGGCACAGCCCACTGCAGATCCTCAGCCCCCTTGTGCCCCATGCCTGCATCAGCACCTCTGGTCTCAGAATCACAAAGGGGAGGAGGAAGGAGAGCGACAGGAAGGGCCTTCAGAAGGGTGGCGCCCTCCCCCCCCCATTCCTCTCCCCCCTCTCTACGAGCCGGGAAATGCAGCCGCTCACTCAGCTGAAGGAGAGCCCAGAGCATAGGCCCCCCTCCCCCACCGCTCTGCATCCTTCAGTTCAGGGCGGAGCATCCCAGGTACGAGCACGACACCAAGCTGCCCTTTCCCCTCTTCACTGCTGGGCCACAGAAGAGGGACAAGAGGGAAGCAGCCGCCCCACAGGTTGTTTATTGCTGGGCATACACCACAGCTCCCCTCCCCTCCCCGGGCACTCACCTCGATGTGCTCCTTGGTGATGAGCCAGGGCCGGTGAGCCAAGATCTTGTTGATTTCGTTGAGGTTCCTCAGTTTCTGGGGGGCACGGTGCAGGCCTTGGAGCCAGCCCGGGTTCCCGCCCACCTTCAGGAACTCCGCCACGTGGAAGCCAACCAGGTAGGAACACTGGTGCCTGGCCGCTGCCTGGGGGTGAGGGCAGAGGAGACCGCGACTATGGTAAGGCCCTTTGAGATGGGAGAGAGCACATCACCTAGCCGGTTCTCCCCCGACCCAGGTCAGCCCAGGGCCTTTCCCTTCTGCACAGTCTCCAGGGCCGCGTGTCCCCGAGGCTGGGATGTGGGATGGATTGGGAGACACGGACAGACCTCAGTTGTTCTCCAGCTTCTCAGCTTGTCTTTTTAAGGAGAGGAAAAGTTGGTCTCTAGCTGCTCTGCTTTAGAAAACCTTCCAAACCTGATCCAAGTCTAACTGACCCGGGGGCATCTGCCGAAAGCCTGAAAGGACAGCGCTGAGGCACGAACTGCCCCCTTCTTTTCATTGGGTGCCAACTCGGATGCCCACACCACTTTGCACGCCAACGCCGCTAATGATGGGAGTGCTCAAGGCAGGGCAGAAAGGGGTGGGCAGATCAGATTGGGAAGATCCCCACCAGTGTTGTCCTGAGCGGGGGCTGCTCCTCAAGGGCTAGCCAGGGGCTGGGGTGGGTAGGTGTGTCCGTTACCACGGAGAGGCCTTTAGCAATGGGACGGGGCTGCGGGGAGAACGGAATTTGTTTTCCTGAGGGCGGGCTCAGCTTTCAGGGATTTGGGAATGACGCACGAGTGCTTTGGCCAGTGGCGTCTTTACATGGACTCAAGCCAGGGCAGTTCTGATGCTTCCCCTGGTCTCTTTCCCCACCCCCAGGAGACCCCAGCCGGGGCCCAATCGATCTCACGCTTAGCAAGTTGTTCCTGATATGCAGCCTCAGATTTACCGCTGCTCAGTTCTACCCCCCCTGCTCCCAATTCCACGCCCTAAAGCACCACGAACTGTTCTCCTACAGGCATTCAGGTACTCACCCGTTCCCAACCCTCCCCACGGCGCCCTGGTCCACAGGACCCGAGTGCCTGCCTCCCGCCAGAGGCGCTTACCATGATGGCGATGTAGTGGCGCTTGTGGTAAGGCAGGGGCCCATCCAGGTGCAGCAGCAGGTACTGGGTCTTCCAGAAGCTGGCCAGGTACTCCGGGTGCAGCCCCATCACCATAGTGATGTTATCCACCCTGCCCGCGGAGACGAAGGCCTCAATGAAGAGCTGCCGCTGGGCCCTCTCCGTGCCCTCCTGCAGGATCTGCGGGGAGAGACGCTGAGAATGCAGCTGCCCCAGGAGGCTCCCAGCCCCATTTCTCGTGGGACACAATGGGGGTCAGACTGCCCCGACCCAAGCGCTAACAGCACAAGCTTCCCAGCTAACCATCCAGGCCCGTCCCCAGAGGGCACCGCTTGCACCAGGGTCATTTCAACCCACCGATTGCCCCCTAACCCTCCAGCCGCCCCACAGCCGGCGGGGGCAGGAGTTCAGGAGGTCTGGGCTACAGGGAACAATGGCTTTGTTTTGGGGCTTTTCAGTAACAAGCATGGAGAACAATGCTCTGCACACAGTAATACCACTTATCTCTTAGAGAGCGCAAGGGATTACATAGGCAGCTCCTTTTATCAATCGTCAGGCCACAAAGCCCCCCCAGGAGGTCAGGACCAGTCACCCCCATATTAGACAAGAGGGTAAGCTACGTGCCTAGAGTCCTGCCGAGTCAGCCGTGGCAGTGCTGGGAAGAGACCCTATAAAGCCGGGAGGAACGAATACCCTTTTATTGCAAGCTCCCTGGGGCACGGACTCTCTTGGTAGGTTTGTACCACACCTAGCGTAACGAGGGCCTGGTCCAGGACTGAGGTTTCTAGGTTCAATACAAACATGGACTAATAATAGCCAAAGGCGGCAGAGTCCGAGGGCAGAGCCAGGCCCCAGGAACTGGCCAGCTCAGGCACCCACGCTGTGCGGCCTGGAGCAAGCCTGTTGCCCAGCTCGCCTCTCTGCAGTCCCCGGGGCAGCGAACGCCCTGCAGAGCCCGTCTCATCGTCCTAGGGCTGTCGGCACAGGCTGCGATGGGATTGCCCCACCTCTCCGGGCTCCCCAGGGCTTTGGGGAGGAACCAATAGAAACCCAGCTCGAGAAGGGCTCGATCTGTTTCCTGCAGCAGGCCTGGCGCCCCGCCAGCTGATGCAACAGGCCTGTTTGTTCAAGCTACCCTCCGCATGCCGTCTCCTCCCCCGGCACGCCCCCCAGCACACGGCCGGGGGTTACAACAACAAGAGAGCCCTGATAAGGAGTGGCGGGTGCCCAGCTCCGCACCCTGACGTCAGTGGCAGAAGAAACTGTCCGTGCAGCCAGCCCGGGAACACAGCGATACGGCTGCTGCCAGCCAGGGCTCGACAGGCCTGCTGGGAGGTGCCCAGGGGCCCGTGTGGAATCAGGAGGAGGTGGCTCCCTGCCCAGAGGGCATCAGAACCGGAGCAGTTCTCGGTCTCAGAGCAGGGCGATTAGGAGTTGTTTAATCACCGTCCTTGGGCCCCCGCCCCGGGCTAGAAAGGCGGATGATGCTATCGGATGGGCATGAACAGGCCAGGCTGCAATTAGCTCATTGTTTGTGAGCAGTGCGGTGAAGGTCGCCGGACAAATCAAGCAATGATGACAGCAGAGTGATACGGAAAGCCCCTGTCTTGCTGCACGGATCCAAGGAAAGCAAGTGCCCAGCTCTTCCGAAGGGCCCGCGAGCACAGCCAGGGGCCAGGCAACCCCCTTTGCCTAGAGCAGCAGTTCTCAACCAAGGGCCTGGGGCCCCCTAGGGGGTCTCGAGCAGGTTTCAGGGGGGCCTCCAAGCAGGGCCAGCATTAGACTCGCTGGGGCCTAGGGCAGAAAGCCGAAGCCCCACATGGGGCTGAAGCCTGGGGCCCTGAGCCTCCCCACCTGGGGCTGAAGCTGAAGCCTGAGCAATGTAGCTTTGTGGGAGCCCCAGGCAATTGCCCTGCTTGCTACCCCCTAACATGGGCCCTGGCTTTTCTATGCAGAAAACCAGCTGTTGTGGCACAGCTGGGCCGTGGAATGTTTAGAACATATTGGGGGGGGGCGCCTGGCCTAGAGGATAACAAGCCCCCCACTCCCCAACTGGGCACAGAGTCACCTGACTGGAGCAACATCTCGCTGCGCCTGCCATCTGGGGATCAAGGGACACAGCCCTGTTTCTACACGAGGCTCAGAGGAGCAGTGAATGCAGGGGGAGGCCCGCAAGAGAAATCCGGGTCACAACTCAGACCCCTGCCCAGCCACTAGACTGGGCTGTTTCCACTGGACGTTTCTGACCAAGATCCCCCCTCCCCACATGGGGGGTGGGGGAGAGAAGAAATCTTTCTTCCCTGGCACAGGAGCCTAGGCAGGTCTCCGTCTTTTTGGAGAAGCCCCGTGCAGCCTGCTGAGAGCCAGAGGTCACAGAGGCCAGCACTCTTCCGCTCCGAGCACACAGCCAGACCTCTATCCCCATGCAGCTGGCAAGCAAGAACCTCTCCCTCCCGGCCTGCCCGGGGTTTGCTGTCACAAGGGGCCCTCTTGTGCCACGCACCAGGGCTGCACCTTGCTGCTTCCTCACCACCCCTACCCGACTCTCACCATCCCATGTGCTGGAGCAGCTCACTCATGAGCGCGACAGGCCATGGTGGGACGGGTGGGCAGAAAGCGAACAAAGGGGAATCTTATACCACCTCCCCGCAACGGCTCCCATTCCAATCTATGGTGCAGCCAGGTATCCCCACCGGCACTGATCCACAAGGACCGACTCCTTCTCAACCCTCTTCCATGCTGCTCAGCTGGTTGGGGGGCCGTGGTGGATCAGAGATCCTCCCCCACGCACTAAGTAGTCAGACAGTTCGCTTCCTTCATAGCTCTCCCACCCTGACAAACAGGGGCTGGAAATCAGACCTCCAGTCTCCCCTGCAGCCCCAGCCCCAAAGAGTGGAGAACACATCTGCCCCCAAGAGCCTCAGAGAGAAATCAATGTGCCCCCGTAGCCTACCTCTTCCACAGGGATGAAGGAACTCGGGCCTCTTCCCAGCTGCCCGGGGATTTTTATTCCTCTGTCCTAGGAAAGAAAAAAGAAAAAGGAATAGACTTTAAGCCATTGCCTAGCGTGGTGCTGAAAGAAACCGGGGCCATCCCAATCCTGGCAGCGTGAGAGCCGCTTGCCTTCCCTCCAGAGGGGGGACAAATCAGAGCTGGTGTCACCCCTCTCTCCCAGGTGAAGGCAGTGGAACAGGAAGGGGTGACTCATGCAGTTACCTCATCAGACAAGTCCCCAAAGTAGCCAGGTATCCGGAGCTGCTCTGTCTGTGCACCCTCCTCCAAACAAACCTGCATCAGGCACACCTCCCTGCAGGCCAGGAGTGCTGCTACTTACCAGTCACACGCCCACATGATGCCTGGCCTTTAAAGGTGATCGGATTGCTTCAAGGGATATCCCCTACCAGGGCTGGGGCGTGTGCTGCCTGATGAAATAGCATGGCTCTGTTACATAGAAAGCTTTGCTTCACACAGCTAGTCTGACATCNATCACCTTTAGCCCCCAACTAAAACCTCTCACAGATCTTGGGAGACAGACCTGTCCTCGCTTACAGACAGCCCCCCAACCTGAAGCAAATACTCACCAGCAACCACACACCATACAACAAAAACACTAACCCAGGAACCTACCCTTGCAAAAAACCCCGCTGCCAACTCTGTCCACATATCTATTCAAGTGACACCATCACAGGACCTAATCATATCAGCCATGCCATCAGGGGCTCGTTCACCTGCACATCTACCAATGTGATATATGCCATCATGTGCCAGCAATGCCCCTCTGCCATGTACATTGGCCAAACCGGACAGTCTCTTCGCAAAAGAATAAACGGACACAAATCTGACATCAGGAATCATAACATTCAAAAACCAGTAGGAGAACACTTCAACCTCCCTAATCACTCAGTGACAGACGTTAAGGTGGCAATTTTGCAACAAAAAAGCTTCAAAAACAGACTCCAACGAGAAGCTGCTGAACTTGAATTGATATGCAAACTAGATACAATCAACTTAGGTTTGAACAGAGACTGGGAATGGCTCGGTCATTACACTAATTGAATCTATTTCCCCATGTTGAAGCAGCCTCACACTTTCGTGTCAACTGTCCGAAATGGGCCATCATGATTATCACTTCAAAAGTTTTTCTCCCCTGCTGTTAATAGCTTCTCTTAATTAATTAGCCTCTTACAGTTGGTATGGCTACTTCCACCTTCTCATGTTCTCTGTAAGTATAAATATCTTCTTACTGTATGTTCCATTCTATGCATCCGATGAAGTGGGCTGTAGCCCACGAAAGCTTATGCTCAAATAAATTTGTTAGTCTCTAAGGTGCCACAAGTACTCCTCGTTCTTTTTACAGAAGGGAATGTGAAGGTGGAAGATTCTAGGGTAGCAGCCAGTTCAGCTGGGGGCTGGAGATTCAGTGCCAAGTTATTGAGCCCATGAGTACGCAAATGAAACAAGCAGAATGGCATTACAAGATGCCCTTTGCTCACTTGACTCGTCCAGTGGTTTTAATTATTTATGCTGTGTTGGGTCTTACGTTACCTGGAGCACCCTGCGGAGGGAGGGAAATCAAGGCACTGCGACGTGATCGCCTAGACAGCTTTAACGTGGGTTCAAACGCACCCACAGAACTGCTCATGTCTGGGCTGGCAGCGGGTGGCACTGTGACCTGGTCAGGACACCACTCAGGTTTGGCACCTGCCATTGATGGCGAAACGCGCCAGGGCCCAGATCCCGCCATCAATCTTTGCCGATGAGCGGGGAGAACACACGTATGTTGCTTCTGAATTACGTGGGCCGGGGCTGAGGGAAGCGTGCCTCACTCAGCGAGAGTGAGGGTGGTTTAAAGTTGTTTGGAGGAGGGTTTGGGTGTGAGCACCAAATGCGCACGGATAAAGATTTCCCCATCCAAATGTGCTAGGAGCCCTCGATGTAACAAGGAACACACCAGAAAATGACACCCCCCCCCAAACATAACCGAAGAGCAGTTAGAGTGAAACAGCCAACGGCCACAAGCCAGGCAATGCAGAAGCCCAAATCCCCCACCCTAATGCCCTGACGGTCACCCTGGGGCCCTTTTGGGCCCAGGGGGAGCAAACTCTGAGGCCATAGGGCCCTCACAGACAACCCCCAGGCAGCTAGCTTTGAATGGTTACAGGCATCCGCTGCAGTAGCTAGGGATGCTTTAGGTATTCAAGAACCACAGGGTGCGAATGCTTTTGCAGGGGGAGAGTGGGATGCATAGCTGCAGAGGGCACTGGGGTATTCCAAACAAATGCTTCTCCTCAGTCCCTAAAGCTGCTTTTCAGGAGGGCATCCCTCCAGCTGTACACAAGGGGACTGCTGCCTTTGCGATCCAGGGGTGTGTGGGGGAGGGGGAGGTGTTTGTGAGCAGGAGGGGCCATTCAGTGCCTCGTGGCTGCATTCCACTGCCTCAGTGGCATGACTGGAGTGACACTCACTCCACAAGGTCCCAAACCGTACACAGACACCACCCCTAAAATGCAGCCACTTCTGGGGTGCAGGACAGTATGCCACACAGAGCACGGGGAAAGAAAGGGAGAACAAACAAGCCTTGAGCAAGAACTCTTGGGCAAAGCCCTTCAACTTTTGCAAAGATCTTTAAGCCCCGATTTCAAGCCGGACAGAAACTCAGGTTCAGGTCTCTTCCCACAGACAGGCAACTGCACCCAATTGTTCCTTTTTTTTTTTTTCCTCCTTTGGAGGGCAAAGTCCCCGAGATATGAAACTGTGGCTCAAGGCTCTCTAACAAGGGGAACACATCCCAGGGGGAGGGGGGGGGCTGTCCCCATCTTGCTGCACAGAACCGCTCCAAAGGCTTGCTGTACTCGCTCCAGAATTAAGCCACAAACTTCTCCATTTGGTGTAAAGCTCCACCCTGTTGCAGCCAGGGTGACAGCAGACCAGCTGCACTTGGGAGGGGATTTGAAATTTAAAAGGCAGTTTTCTGAAGCTGGAGGAGAGCGAGGGCACTGGGAAAGGGTGAGGGAGAAGTAAAGACCTAGAGATGTCAAAGAAGTAAAGACCTAGAGATGTCAAGGAGGAGGGCTCATTTAAAGCTGCCTCACTGGTAACATGCTGACTAACTCTGCTCTATGGTACTTTTGTCCCCGTGCTTCTCTCTTTTGTATTTCACTCAGTTCAGCCGGTGAAACTAGACTTGCTCATTTCTCTTTCACACAAGAGCATCTTATTCATGTACCAATTTTCAAAACCTAGGGGGAAACCTAGGGGGAAACTTGGATCACAACAGTGCCTGGAGCTACCAGCCGAAATCAGAGCTCCACTGTGCTATGAGCTACAGACCAGGTGAGGGGTAGCCCCTATCCCAAAGTGCTCACAGTCTAACAAAGGATAGAGGAAAGGGAGTATTATTATCTGCATGAGATGGGGAGTATTTTACAGATGGGGAACTGATCAGTGAAGAGACTGTCCACAAACTCCTGATTCCCAGAGCCTTAACCAACAGAGAGAAATATTTTTCTTTAAACCCAAACTTTGACTGAGTTCCCTGAGGAGGGAACCGCCTTGTACCAGGAGTCTGCATAGCACTTAGCAAGGAACTGATCCGCTCCGTGGTAAAGTCACCCTAAATTCCTACCGCCCCCTGAGGAGATGGGACATGTTGCCTTTGGAACCACAGCTTCAAATCTCTATCTTCAGCCTCTAAAAGGTAAAACTGCCTTAAGGCCAGGGCATAAAAAACAAACACCAGAAATCACAGAAAAGTTGGGCTGGAGGAGTCCATCCCCCTGCGCTGATGCAGGGCCAAGGATAGATCAGGTGCTTGTCCAACCTGTCCTTAAGGACGGGGATTCCACAACCTCCGTAGGTAACCTGCTCCAGCGCTGAACTATCCGTATAGCATCAGAGCATGATCGGCAGACGACACGCTCAGTGGAGAACAGGCACAAAGGATCATAGAATTAGAAGGGACCACAAGGGTCATCGAGTCTAACCCCCTATCATGTCATATCAACACACGGAACATGGTCCCCCACCCTCCAAACAGTTCAAATGCACATGGGCCATGCACATGACATTTCCTACTTGTTAAGACCATTTGAGAGTGACACACAAAAAGGCTCCTTTGAACCAGGCCTAGCTAGAAGGGGAGGGAGGGGACAGAACGAAAGGGTTCATGAGTTTCCACCTCCAGGCCCAGGCGGACTGATAGCGGACACTGCACAGGATGGACCCAAGCCAAGCCCTGGCCGAGAGGCACATGCCAGGTGCTTTTTGCAGGCTAACCTTTGCCCTCCCTCACCCCTTGCAGATGCACAAGTAACAGCTCAGAGGGACTCAGGGCCGTTTCAAGTCCAATGACAAGAGCAGGCACAGAGCATCTAGAGGAGGAAGCAGGCAGGCCCGGGCCAAGGGGACACTACCCCACATTGTGACAACTAACTGAACCAGGTTGCCGGTTGTCACCAGACATTCAAGTCAGCCAATCACACCAGGCTGTCACCCCAGCCTACCCGGGTTACTAAAGTTCATGGTGACGTTACCTGCCGCGGGCAGCAATCTTGCCTAGCAGACTCTAGGATTAAAAACAAGACTGGAGAACCTGCGGCAGCCAAGGATATGGGCTGGAGGGGTAAAGGGCCACACCACACAGGGACCTGGGGTAGCTAGAGCCAGCTTTAAAAGAGACCTGCGGAAGTGTAGGGGACGGTGGAAGGGAGGGGAACTGGACTTGTTCGCTTTTTTTCTTTATAGTGGAGACACTGCAAGAGAGAAAAAATCCTGCTCATTTTTCCCCCACGCTGGAAATTCACCTCTCGTCTACCCTCCAAGTTCTATGGGGACCAGAGAACTCACGGAGTTCCCCAGCTTTCAGTCCTTTGTGACATGGGAGCAGAAGATAAGATTTTATTCAAAAACTATTAAAATGTGAGGAGAGGGCATAGGTAAGTGGGAACCCCCACCACTGGGTAACTCCAATGCCCAGCGAACATTTGGGAAAAAGGCTGTCTGGTAAAGATTCAACATCTCTTCCCATTCTCTAAAGGGGACAGTTCACAAAACTCCTCTCCTAACAAAAACACATGCACCCACCCACCTCTGCAGCAACACTGGCCAACTCTGATATTTCTATGGCAAACTGCACGCAGAAAAAAACATTAGCCACACACCACCCCAGTCAGGCACCTTTAGACAAAGTGAGCAGAACCAAGCAAGGGTGTAAACACACCCTGGGCAATAAACCCCATTACTGCAAATGCCAATCAGCAAGAGTCTCTCCTGCCCTCCACCAAAGAGCAAAGGGTTGCTCCCAAACACAGCTTGGCCAGCTTTGTGTTTATTTCTAAAGGACACAGGTTCTCATGAAGGGCTTGAACCTGTTTGGGAGGCAGACTGCGTGTCCCAAGAGGGCTCTGCCACAGTCCTGCTGGGTGCCCTTGGGCAAGTCACTTCACTGCTGTGCCTCAGTTTCCCCATCTGTAAAATGGGGATAAGGACACTGATCTTTGTAAAGCATTTCAAGATCGACTGATGAAAAGCACTACTGAAGAGCTAAATGTGATTATTATCTAGCCCTTCATGTTTCTCATTCAACCGTATATTCCTGTCAATTTACATTTCTTTCCATGTAGTCACCCAATTTCTGCTGAAGTTCATTACACTCCGTTCCTCCAGCTCACCTATAAGCTCAGTCACCATTCTTCAGACCTTTCAGCACTCCTTTATACTTTTCTTACACCATTTCCTCCAAGGGAGGGGCTGATACTGGGGATTTTTGCACTGGTGTAGCTGTAACAGCATAAGCCACCCCAGTATAAGTCACACCAGTCTAGCGCAACCTGGGCAGTTACACCGGTGCAAAAGTCCCTTTGCCTGAATTCAGCAAAGTACATAATCCCATGCAGAACTTTAAACAGGTTAACAGACCTGCTGATTTCCATGGACTGCTTCAGGATTTAAAGTTAAGTGCACGCTCAAGGGCTTCACTGAAACTGAGGCCTTAGTTCCAATCTGCCCCACATCCTCAAACAGATCACTTATCCGTTGTTAAAATAAACTGTAGCTGGCTGAAGTACTCTACCCATATCTCCTCTCCAATCATCTGGTCTCAGGAAGAACCTATTGTATCAATTTCTCAACTATCTACAAACCCCTCAATACCTCTTCTGATCTTTTGTTGATCAATAGCTACATACCGCAGTGATAGGCGCATTAGGTATTTCTCATGGACAGATGTCCTCTACAGACTAGTTCTTTAAACAACAACAAAAACCCTGTCCACTTTGGTCATGGAAACCAATCCTGGTAGCAACAAGCAGGTGCAAGGTGGTTGTAGTTAGCATAGTTCTGATCCAACGTGGCCAGTATGACTGAATAGTTCTGGGAGATTAGAACATAAGAACGGCCATACTGGGTCAGACCAAAGGTCCATCTAGCCCAGTATCCTGTCTTCCGACAGTGGCCAATGCCAGGTGCCCCAGAGGGAATGAACAGAACAGGGAATCATCAAGTGATCCATCCCCTGTCGTCCATTCCCAGCTTCTGGCAAACAGAGGCTAGGGGCACCATCCCTGCCCATCCTGGCTAATAGGCTTATCCTGGCTTATGATCCTGGGACTTTTTGTTTAATATTCTAACGGATGCAAGGGGCCCACAGGGAAACAGATGCCACTTAGTGATCTCTGCCAATCCTGGTTCTTCAAGAATCCAAGGAGGCCAGGTTTATACCAGTCCATTCCAGGGTACGGGTTGCCACATGCCCAAGGAGGAGTCTGGCAGGAGCTCATGTTTGCAGCAAAGCAAGAGTGTCAATCAAATTACAGCACTTCCTTGACAAACAGGAAGTTGCATGGTGGGGCTGGCATGTCTCTCCTCGCAGGAAGGAATGTTGGCAGTTTTCTGAAGGCCCGGAGCACCACTAGTTGCACATCAGCAGCTGGAGACAGACAAGTTAAGAAGGGCAATGGGGGAAGAGGGGGTGATCAGTGTCTCTATGGTCCAGAGGACAACTGAGCTAGTCAGAGGCAACCAAGGGAGTTAGTTAGGCCTCCAAATCCCACTGAATTCCAGTGGGAGTTGGGCACCTGATCTCCAAGGTTCCCATGGAAAATCCCAGCAAAAACAAACACACAGCAAGCCCCTGCCCTTCCCAGCACGATCCTCAAAACCAACTCGCTCAGGCAAAAAGGGAAGGGGAAAGAGCAAAGGACACCCTGAGGAAGGATTAATCCCCTCTGTAGTCACCCAAGAGCCCACCAGAGACGCTCTGTGCACCCCCTTTCCCCTGCCAAGAGCCCAGGAGCAATCCGCTCTGGATGTATTCCTCAGCTGTAGGTCAAATGCCTTTATATACAGTGAGATCTGCTCCAGTGACTCCAAGAAGCATCCCACTAAATACACTTTGGCTCACCCATTGATGACCAACCTGTCCTAGGCAGCTAGTTTTTCCTTTGCCGCTTAAGACCCCATCTTCCAAAATCACCTTTATTGTATTCCCAACTCCCTCCTGCGGCCCAGCTAGCCAGACTACCCAATTCACCATCTCCTCCGCCACACCCCCCTTCGCAGACCCCTTATTCAGTCCTGATGCTCCCATTCAGCAGCAGTTCCCCTCTGGGCTGCCTGTCCCTTCTTCCTTCCCTATTTACAAGGCTGCCGCTGCACCTGGCTGCTGTGTGTTACAAACAAGCAAGCAGGTTTCCTGTGATGCAATTCACCCTGCATGTTTCACCCCAGGAGGTGTTGACACCCAGTCAGAGGTGCCAGATGGCTCTTCAAAAGGAGAACATTCTGATAGCATGAAACAAAATACCTTGAAGAACCAACGGGTACTCAGCTGTACTTATTTTCTCTTCTACCCTCCCCCCTTTACTAGTCACCTGTAATGTTGCATTGTAGTCATTGTTCAGACATGCTGAGCATGGAGATTTGTTCGTTCCGCTGCAGATCATATGTTTATTAATAATTTGGTGCATTATGGTTCCCTTTGGCCAGTTAATCCTCACACCACCCTCTTAATGCATTACCCCTGTTCGACAAAAAGGGAAGCTGAGGCACGGAGCCACCGTCGTGATTCGCCTGAGGCCACCAGAACAGCTTATGGCAGGTGTCTCGATTCCAGAGGCCTTGGGAGCACAGATGAGTTCCATCCTCCACTGAAAGATCTGGCGTCAGCTGCTCCTGGAGTCAGGACACCCAGCAACAAGCGCTAATGGTCGGACTGGGGGTGGGATTTTGTATTTTGCCGCCCCAAGCACGGCAATGAGGCAGCCTTCGGCGGCGTGCCTGCAGGAGTCCGGTCCGCTGGTAACACGGATTCAGCAGCATGCCTGTGGGAGGTCCACCAGTCCCACGCCTTCGGCGTACCAGCCGCCGAATTGCCGCGGGACCGGCAGACCTCCCGCAGGCATGCTGCCGAAGGCAGCCTGACTGCCGCCCTCACAGCAACCGGCAGGCCGCCCCTTGCAGCTTGTCGCCCTAGGCACACGCTTGATACGCTGGTGCCTGGAGCCGCCCCTGGTGGGAACTCTGGTGCCACGTGGTGAACTGCGGAGTGTCTGAACTGCCAAAGCGAGGTACTGGCAAAGAGCGGGCCTGAGAAGGACACCAACAGATTAAGCAAACAGAATTACTGCCTGTACCAGAAAACCAGTGTATTATCTATGGCTCTGTTTATACAAAAAAGGATCCCAACACGTTTCGAAGCCAGCTACCATCTATACAGGCAAATGAACAGCATCCCGACGGAATCTGGAGAGGATAGTGATAGGAAAGTCAGGGCTAATCTACACTGGAAATGCTACATCCACGCAGCTGCTGTAGCACATGTGGTGAAGACACTCTGCTGACAGGAGGGAGCTCTCCCATTGGCATAATAAATCCACCTCCGCGAGAGGTGGTAGCTATGTTAGCGGGCGAGCGCTCCCATCCAAACCGGTGCTTAGGTGGGTGTAACTTATGTCGCTCGGGGGAGGGGGGGGGCCTTATTCACACCCCTGAGCGATGCAAGTTATACCGAAGTCAGTGGTAGACCTGGCCTCAGACATAGTGATGAATTGGATGGAACATTAGACAATCTCTTGCCACTTTTTGTGAAGGGGTGAGGAAGTGTCCTTGCTGTATCCCAGCTCTGGTTATTGCACTCCGCCTCCCTAAAAATTCCCCACTTGCCATTTCAACTGGTTACAGTATTCTTCAGTTGTAGGCCTGAACCACTACCTAATGTCAGTGTGTACGCAGCTGCGTTCCAACCCAGCGGTGGCTGCATCTCCATGGTGGGTGAAGTGAAACCCTACAGATCCTGTACCCACTACGTCAGCATGTTTGGGCAGCCTAGTTCCTGTCCACGAATCTCAATGCACTTCTCAAAATGAAAGGTGCTCTGAAAGTGCAGATCATTGGATTGGGACTAAAGAATTTCATGATGGCTTCACCATATTTGAGGAAGCACAGAACTCAGCCCCTCCTACCCTTAACAGTTGAGATGAAAGGGCATCTCTTTTGGGTGTAGCAGTAGATGGCCTAAGACAGACAACTAGGCAGTTCTGATCCCAGCCTGCAGAGATCAGCGTTACACTAACAATTTCACTGCATCTCATTCATTGCTACATATTCATTATTTAAACATTCCTATACAGCTTTTCCTATCTTGCGCCCTCACATCATGTGGGATATTTTTTTGATGTAGGTGCTTCACTGCTGCACAGTGGTTTCCAGCTGCATTCCCTTTCTAGGATCAACACTCTACGTTATTACTTAAAAGCTACAGTGTACTAATTTGGGGACAAAACTCCACCGCTTCTGAGTGGGAGCCCCAATCCCCCTATGTCTGGAGTAGAGCTGATTGGGGTGGGGCAGGGGAAGAGGAGGGGAAATGCAAAAATATCCAGGGGAAAGTGTTCCTATTTTTTATAAAATAGTAGTTTTTTCCCCCATTTAAATTGTCAACATTCTGAAATTCGAAATATTTCAGCCCGTCGTGTATTTGGTTGAAAGACCGAGAAAATGTGGCAAGGTTTTTGTTGAAGCTTTGAAATTCCCACAATTTTGAACAGCTCTACTGTTGGTGCACTGGCCTTAAGGCAAGGAAGATGCTAGCCTCTAGAGGAGAAGGGATGTGATGGGCCACCCATGGGACTGGCAGATTCAGAGTTGCATTAGTATTGTTAAGATGAAGCATCCTCTAATAATTAAACCACATGCCTGAACATACAGAATCCTGGGTTCCATTCCCACCTCTGTCACCAGCTTGCTCTGCAGTCTTGGGAGAAATCAGGAGCGCCTCAGTTCCTCTGATTTCCCCCCACCATCCTCATCCGCAGAAAAGGGTAATACCTTGCAGGGATGTCTGTGAGAAGAATCAGTGGTTCTCAAACCTCTGTATTGGTGACCACTTTCACACAGCAAGCCTATGAGTGCGACCCCCCACCTTATAAATTAAAACACACATTTTTTATATTTAACACCATTATAAATGCTGGAGGTGAAGTGGGGCTTGGGGGTGGAGGCTGACAGCTCGCGACCCCCCCCCGTAGTACCCTCTGTGACCCCCTGAGGGGTCGTGACCCCCAGTTTGAGAACCCCTCTGTAGTGTAGTTGTAGCCTTGTGGGTTCCAGGATATGAGAGACCAGCTGGGTGAGAGAATCTCTTTATAGGACCAACTTCTGTTGGGGAGAGCTTTCAAGCCATACAGCTCTTCTTCAGGTCTGGGAAAGGTACTCAGCATGTCACAGCTAAATGCAAGATGGAACAGATTGTTTAGTGTAAGTAGTTAGCACATATTCTAAGGAACCATTAATGGTAAACACTGGATTTATGGCTTATTATAACAATCTGTAACCCACTAACCCACCTCTTTTCTCCAATGACTGCAGAGGTGTTAATGGACCGCTCTAAATTGAATGGTCCCTTACAATATGTGCAAACTACTTCTGCTAAACAATCTGTTCCATCTTGCATTTAGCTGTGATATGGAGAGTACCTTTCCCAGACCTGAAGAAGAGCTCTGGATAAGCTTGAAAGCTTGTCTCTCTCACCAACAGAAGTTGGTCCAGTAAAAGATATTATCTCACCCACCTTGTCCTCTGGTGTTTCTAAAGCACTTTGCAACCCCTGACCCCATCCCCTTTTCCACGAATGTCCCCTCTCTTCACTTCTCTTTCCACTTAGCTCATCCCCTCCTACCTTAAACAAAAACCATGGAATTAACATACAATTTGCTGCCGTGACATTGTTCGCTCGGCTTGTGTGTTCTACCTCTTCCCCCACCCTGGGTCTGTCTAGTATATTTACATTGTAAATGCTTCCGGACAAGGACTGTCTGCGACTCTGTACAGCGCCTAGCATGATTAATAATAAAGCCTTAGAAGCACCAAATACAGAGCACTTCAGGCTCTGACACGGTGATTGCTCCTCTATACCACTCCCCAGTCCCAAACCCATTTGTGGACTAGCAAAGGAAAATCGATTTTGAATACTCCCTAGCAGAGGTCAGGGAAGAGAAAGCTTGTATTCTTGCCCACCCCCATCCAGGTCTACATGAGACACAAACGTTTTCTGCACACTGAAGTTCTGTTCACAAGAGGATTCAGTTCTGCCATCTTCAAAGACAAGCACAGTGCCTGGAAATAACCATGGTCTCTAAGTAACTACTGGACCTTACTAGTGCGACAAGAATGATACAAGAATGATAAAAGCCGTGTGCCAAGAATCACTGGACTGGCACTTGGGAAACTTGGGTATTGCGCCATCTATTCCCTGCTCTGGCACCAACCTGCTGTGCAGCTTTGGTTAAACCTCTACCCCTTTCTATACCTCGGTTTCCCCTCCCAGCTTCTGTCATCTTTTTAGGCTATTATTCCTGCACGCAGAGCTTGCCTCAAACTACTGAGCCCCCGAGGTGCCCAGACGGGGCCAAAATGCATGAAAACCAAGTAGAGAAACTGCACAGGGCCCATCAACCCGTTCTATTCTATTTGCCCTTCTTATCTGCACCTGCCTCTTCCCCACGTTTATTTCCCCCCAGACGAAAGATTATTTTCATTCACTTCTCTCCTCAGACAACGGAGAGCTGGTCACCCCCTTTTCATCCACCGAAGTTTCTCAGGGCCCTCAAACCCAACCCCGCCCCCTCCTCAAGAAAGCTTTTAGTTACTGTATTGTCCTCAGCACCCCGCAAGGCACAAGCCACATTTTAACTTCTTGGGAGCACTTCTCTGCACAATTCCAAACAGGTGGTCCCCACCGCCTTAGCAAACGGGAGCCAAGTGCATTTGGAGGGCTCTGCCTGCATGCACTTGGGCCCACTGAATGTGGACACTGAAGACAGCAGCTGTGCCTTAAGATAGTAAAATTCCCTGCCCAAGAGCCAAGGGGGTAAATATTATGAAAGGGCCATTTCGAACCCAAGGAGGTTGAGAATCACGATTTAGAATTTAGCCATTTAGAGTCAAAGGAGGTTTCTGTAACCCGGGGGAGCAGACTCATCTCCTTCACATCTCTGAAAGAGGGGAAAAGATGGGGGGGATCCTTTTCTTAAACTGGAGTTAAGGCTGGAGGCTAAAGAAAATCTTAATGAGCCCTGCCAGGCTTTCCAAAGTGACCCAGATGTATTAAAGCCAGGACATTCAAAACAATACAAATAACATCATAAAACATGGAACTGGGGTTGGGAAAACTCCTTTGGGAAGGGAAGGTATAGTTAGTTAGATGCTTTTTAATTCTGCTTCTACTCATCTGTCAACTTTAGAAGGGGCTGTTCTCTCAGAAGTCAGGAAGAGTGATTCTTAAACGTGGTCTCAAGCCCCCTGATCTGTTGCCACATTGGCTAACCACCCATTCCCCCACCGGCCTAACGGGAGACTTCTTGGTTAGCCCCTTTGAGGCATGTCTGTACTTGCGCCCTCTTCGCCAAACAGCAAGTCAAATGGAAACTTTGATTTGCCTCCAAAGAAGGCGAGAAGTCGAGAGAGAGACACACACAGACCTCAGCTCGCTACACACGCAAGACACTGCAAAGCTGTTTGCCCATCGGATCTAGGATTCATCACTGCAGGTAGGGTGACCAGACAGCAAATGTGAAAAATCGGGACGGGGGGGGGTAATAGGAGCCTATATAAGAAAAAGACCCAAAAATCGGGACTGTCCCTATAAAATTGGGACATCTGGTCACCCTAACTGCAGGTAGCGCGCCTATATTCGTCACCGGTATGCCAACCTCACGCCCCTCTTGCATCCCCAGTCCGCTAGCTGATGCAACTGGGGTAAAACGTACTATGCCATGTCCGAGTTGTTACAGGATCCCTTACGCAACCAGGCTGGATCTGGAGCGCCCCCCTCCCCAAATCATTAAGACTGGAAAAGTCAACAGCTCCTAAGTTACAGACCAGGGCAGCAGGAGAGAGAAGGACACTGGAAAATGATCGCAAAGGCCCTTCCCCGCTCCCCCCCCAAGACGGGGTATTCCCCCTTCCGTTACCTCTTTATTCCTCACATCACCACATTGCTCGCAGGGTAAATAGCCCTCGATGCCCGTGCAGCCGCAGCAATCGGAGCCTGCAACAATCATGGTGCTGTTTGGGGTGGCGGCACTCGGCGGGGTGTGGGGGGGGAGACGTGCTGGGCTCGGTTCACGGCTCTGGTTATCTGTCCGGAGGGTGGAGGTGCATAGCGGACCGGGCAGCCCGCGGAGGCGTCAGTTTCACGGCGGCAGCGGCAGCAGCAGGTCGGTGTCCCGGGGTTCTAGAGTCGAACGTCCGAACGCTGCAGGGTTCTGGAACGTCCGGGCGCGTCAGCGTTCTAGAGCGCCCCGGGGCTCAGCAACCCAACCAGCCCAGCAGAACCCGCTGGGACGCACGTAGCACTGACCCGCGGCTCAGGCGCGCGCCCCCCCCCCCAGCTGCTCTCTCATAAAGCTCTAGGTGGGCGGAACGGCAGCCAGCGGCGGCCCACGGACCCAATCGCCTGACAGGGGGAGGAGCCTCCTCCAGATCCATGACTCGGCCCCCTAAACTTCTCCTCCAATAGGAAAGGACAGAGCCGCTTGGGGTTTTGGGAATGCTAGTTTCAACCGCTGTTTACTACTTCGGTGCAGAGAAGTGGGTGCAAATGTTGCTGTTAGTGAGGGCTGAACGCTGCCATTTGAATGCAACAAGGATTGTACCGCCCTCATCACGGGATTTCTTAGTTTTCTTTGGAGAAATAGACTGAGATAAAACTTGATCCTCCTGGGGGGGGAGGGTTGGAGTGGATGAGAGAAGGTTAGAGAGGAACAAGGAAGGGAACCACTGCAAGTATTTATAAAAGGCTCCTGTCGCAAGGTGCGTCCATGTTCCTGAGATCAAAATCTAGCCCCCTGCCTCTGTACAGAGCTTAAAGTGGTTTGAAAAAAAGTGTGTGTGGGAGGGGTGTCATAATCTGGGAGCAGCAATGTTGGTAAAACTGCTTGACGTGACCTGAATAGATTTTTAAATCGATTTTTTGGCCTGATCTGTGACCCCTTGTAACCATCCCCGCACTTTGAGCATCCACCACACCCCCCCTCTAAGATGGATGGAGCTATCTAAAGATAACACATAAGAACGGCCAGACTGGGTCAGACCAAAGGTTCATCTAGCCCGGTATCCTGTCTTCCAACAGTGGCCAATGCCAGGTGCCCATGGGTGGCGCATGAACTGCTGGCTGGGGGAGGCTAGCCCTCAGCCCCGCCCCTTCCACCCGAGGTCCCGCCCCTTCTACACCCCCTGGAACCCAGGGCCCCTCTACTGCGGCCACCAGCACCTGCCCCAGGCTGGCTAGTGCCCGCAGCCCCCCCAGCCCTGGAGTGCCAGGAGGGAGAGCGTGCAGCGCCGCTGCAGACCCCTAGCTCTGGGAAGGCGGGCGGCGTGGCCCCAACCCCTGGAGCCTAGTGGCACCGACAAAGTGGCGCCCTGGGGGCGAAGTGTGGGCGGGGCCATGCCTGGCTGTTTGGGGAGGCACAGTCTCCCCTACCCGCCGCCCACGCAGGTGCCCCAGAGGGAATGAACAGAACAGGGAATCATCAAGTGATCCATCCCCTGTCGCCCATTCCCAGCTTCTGGCCAAACACAACCTGAATCCACATGTTAAAGGCTAATAAAAGAAACCTGAGCCTTAGCCAAATAAACCTGCCAAACACAGAGACGAAAATCAAAACAAACTCTAAATCAATAAAGGAAATGACTTTAAACAAACATTAAGGGCCCGACTCCTCTCTCCAATGCACGGGTGTAATTCAGCCACATTCAGGGTCAGCAATTTTGTGGAAGTCTGAAGGCCTGACTGGCCTTTAGGTGGGGACAGAAAATAGCTTGATCAACAAATTGTTTTCAATGGTACATTTTTCTTGGATGGTGCAAAACCACCAATCAGGAGAAAAACAAGACAGGGCTAAAGAGAGGTGATGACGGGGGTTCAAAGATTAGCTCTTTAAAGAACATTTGTTCCCTGCGGATTCAGAGGGCTGACCCTGGATCACAAACTCCTCCGGCCTAAGGGATTTCTGAACGTGTAGAGAAGTAATCGGCACATAGGTGTCCTGCGCCCATTCGCCATTGCCCTTGTGCTGCCATTGACACTAGTGCAAAGTGGATGTAAAATGCTACAAAATTAGAACAATAGCGTTTCCGCTCACTTTTGCACGCGTGTATATGGCAACACCAGGTGTAGGACAATGGAGAATCAGGCCCATTATATATGAAAAGGAACGCAAGGCCCACAAGGAGATTAACATTCACACTGATTCTCCTCTCACATCAGTTCACACCAGCGTGGACTAAGGCCTCATCTACGCTTAACACGTCTAGGGCATAGCTTTGTCAGTCAGGGGTGTGAAAAAAACCACATCTCCTAGCAACACACTTGTGCTGACAAAATGCCCAGGGTAGGTGCAGCCACACTGACAGAATAGTGCTGCTTCGTCAGCACAACTGATGCTGTTCACAGAGGTAATGGCACAGTGTGGAGGGGACAACAAATAAGGATAATGGGGTTGTAGCAGAGAGGAGGAGGGGAAACCAGGACTGGAATAAAAAGGGGAGCTGCAAGTCAGAGTCCTGGGTTCCCCTCCCCCCATAGCCCTTCCCTATAGCTTCCCCTGCTATCCTATGTCCCATTCATATTGAGTTGTATGGTTTTTTGATGTATCCACTAGAGACTGGGTGGAGATCACCCCATTCCTGGTCCTTTATATCTGTCTTAGACATGGCTTATCATCCCTACATTCGGGCACAGATTTTGATAAGCAACACACAAGGCCAAACAACTGGCAGCGTTATTAATGGAGCTACGCCGGAGATGAACTCGGTCCATCATTTCATCGAACAATCAATCGGAAAGCGCAGTCCCAAATTCTGCTCTCAGCTACCCTGGCGCAGCCCCTATCGATTTCCACCCCCGTTGATTTGAATAACAATCACCAAATTTCTACAAAAGAAAGCGCCGCAGACAATAGTGCCGAGAACAATCTGCTTCGGCGTCAAGAGCCACACATGGGAAAGTCCAGAAAACAGAAGTAGTTGCACAAACAGGTCTGCATTTGCCTGGCAACAGCCTCCTCCTGCTCCAATCCAGAACGCCTGCCAGTTAGGTGAAAATGTCTTTGCACCTTGGCTGAGTGGTACTTCCAAGTACAGCCAATGGATAGGCAGCTCAAGAAGGGACGGCAGAGCGTGGTTGGCTGAGACTGGAGGCCGCTCAGCCAGTCCCTGCAAGGAGCACAACAAAGGGAAAAGAGGAAGCTTGCAGTTGCAGCTTATAAAGTCAAACTGATTTTTTTCCCTCTGGCTGATAAAGCCCCACACGCAACTAGTGTTATTTTTAGCAGCGTTTTGCAATTGCAGCTTTACTGCAAAACTCTGGCTTGACAATGTTCTGTGCCCTTTAACCACCTTTTTGTGCATAGAGACCCCAGTTTGCCCTCCATTCCCTTCAGACCTGTGCACGCTGCAGCTCAAATCATTGTAGCGAGGTTTAGCATCCTTGACCGCTTGAGTCAGAGAGGCCAGATTCTTCTCTCTCTTGTAAATCCATCAGGTCCAACTCCTCCCATGTTACTCTAGGGTTTGAAACTCTGGAGAGGCCAAACAGTGGGGCAAGAGCCTTTTTAACTTGCTTTTTTTAATTGCATGTGACTTGAGATGAAGACAAGTCCAAGACCCAGACCCAAATCCTCCTGAACTCTGGGGAAGGCTGGGCCTGTCCCTATAATGGTTCCAAACCAGAACCAGGGCTTCAGATCTCTCATCTTGGACTTCTCTCTCAGTCCTTGGCAAAATTTGATTCGAGCCTGGAATTCAAAGGCAAACCCCACAGTGCAGCCCCCATTTCTCCAGGCAGCAATGCACCCAGCAGAGGCAAAGCATCGATCCGTGAGCAAATTACACAGTCAGAAACTGTTCCTCCCCTGCTTCACATCCTGCCTCGTCATTTACACCTGGACAGAGAAGGTGTAAAGTTCACCACTCATTCACACCAATGGTGCCGTTGCACACTCACTTTTCACAGGTTGAATGGCAACGTGAGGTGGCAAGGCAGGAAATCGGCGTCCCTCATACCAGGGTAAGTCAGGAGTCAGCAGGGTGACGTTGGCGCAAGGGAGGTCAGCACCATCTCAACACACTGTGCTCTACAGATCCTGTATCCCGGCAGCTCTCCTGGACTGTTTCCTAGCCAGCCCCTGCTAAGCCTGGACAGCATCGGTGGGTGAGAGGAGGGGGCACCACCGGCTCTAAAACAGTTCTTTCCCCTGGGAGCCTGACCACCAGCTCACAGCGATTCACCCCCTCCACCACGCTACAAGGCGGTATGTATGTGCAGCAAAAGCAAAGGGATGGAGCAGCTTCTCCCAGGTTCATTAACCCCAGCGCGGGGTCAGAGGAGGAGCCTTGCATGGCTTGTGTGACCAGCTCGGCTGTTTGTCAGGAGCCCAGGAGTGACAGATGCCTTGAGCAGCAGCTGGGCTTTGGGGGATGCTGAGGCAATTAGCACTGGGACTGAGCGCTAGGGACTCTTGTATACCCGGTGACTTGGACAAAGCCCCGAGCAGCAGCAGGTCGGGATGCAGCCTGCTCCCTGAGCTGCTTCTCCTTTTAGCCTGGTTAATTAGAGCATGCATCTCCATTATTATCCCAGCACAGCCTCCTGGGCCCCAGAAGCTGTTACCAAGGAGGGAAAAGGGCAGGTCTCTCCTTTGATTGGCTGGCTCCCAAAGCCCTCTCTCTCCCTCTCTCTCCCACTAACACGCTTGTCTGGGACCGTGTCCCTGTGTCACATCATCTCCCCTAGCAAGCAGAGCACACCCCCTAACCCTCTCCTCCCAATACGCCCACGCTCAGTAACTTCCCAGCCCAGCTACCAACAAGCCCAAGAGGGAGGATGCTGGAAAAAGGCAAATATAGTGCCCATATTTAAAAAAGGGAAGAAAGAGAACCCGGGGATCTACAGGACCGGTCAGCCTCACTTCAGTCCCCGGCAAAATCATGGAGCAGGTCCTCAAGGGATCCATTTTAAAGCACTTGGAGGAGAGGAAGGTGATCAGGAACAGTCAACATGGATTCACCAAGGGCAAGTCATGCCTGACCAACCTGATTGCCTTCTATGATGAGATAACTGGCTCTGTGGATATGGGGAAAGCAGTGGATGTGATATATCTTGACTTTAGCAAAGCTTTTGATACGGTCTCCCACACTATTCTTGCCAGCAAGTTAAAGAAGTATAGATTGGATGAATGGACTATAAGGTGGATAGAAAGCTGGCTAGATTGTCGGGCTCAACAGGTAGTGATCAAAGGCTCAATGTCTAGTTGGCAGCCGGTATCAACTGGAGTGCCCCAGGGGTCGGTCCTGGGGCTGGTTTTGTTCAAAATCTTCATTAATGATCTGGATGATGGGATTAATTGCACCCTCAGCAAGTTCACAGATGACACTAAAATGGGGGAAGAGGTACATATGCTGGAGGGTAGGGATAGGGTCCAGAGTGACCTAGACAAATTGGAGGATTGGGCCAAAAGAAATCTGATGAGGTTCAACAAGGACAAGTGCAGAGTCCTGCACTTAGGACGGAAGAATCCCATGCACTGCTACAGATTGGGGACTGACTGGCTACGCGGCAGTTCTGCAGAAAAGGACCTGGGGATTACAGTGGACGAGAAGCTGGATATGAGTCAGCAGTGTGCCCTTGTTGCCAAGAAGGCCAACGGCATATTGGGCTGCATTAGTAAGAGCATTGCCAGCAGATCGAGGGAAGTGATTATTCCCCTCTATTCGGCACTGGTGAGGCCACACCTGGAGTATTGTGTCCAGGGCTGGAGCACATGATTTACAAGGAGAGGCTGAGGGAACTGGGGTTATTTAGTCTGCAGAAGAGAAGAGCGAGGGGGGATTTGATAGCAGCCTTCAACTACCTGAAAGGGGGTTCCAAAGAGGATGGAACTCGGCTGTTCTCAGTGGTGGCAGATGACAGAACAAGGAGTAATGGTCTCAAGTTGCAGTGGGGGAGGTGTAGGTTGGATATTAGGAAACACTATTTCACTAGGAGGGTGGTGAAGCACTGGAATGGGTTACCTAGGGAGGTGGTGAAATCTCCATCCTTAGAGGTTTTTAAGGCCCGGCTTGACAAAGCCCTGGCTGAGATGATTTAGTTGGGGTTGGTCCTGCTTGGAGCAGGGGATTGGACTAGATACCTCCTGAGGTCTCTTCTAACCCTACTCTTCCATGATTCTACATGTGGTCTAGTGACTAGAGGACAGGACTCTTGGGTTCCATTCCTGACTCTGCTACCGACGTGCTGTGTGGCCTTGCACAAGTCACTTGCCTTTCTGTGACTCAGCTTCCCCCTCTGTGAAATGGGGGTGGTAACCCTTTGCCACACAGAGCAGGGTGGGCTGTGAAGCCTCATTCATGAATGCTTGCAAAGCAGAGAGCCTCTGGTGGAAGGTGCTATAGGAGGGCAGCATGTTGTCATGACGTGCTACTTTCTCAGGCAGAGTCCCAAAGCACACAAGCCAGTAAAGCCAACAGCAGCACAAGGGGATGTTCTAGCACATGGGAAAAACCCCCTCCTCCTATGGAAAGAGCCCCAGGATCATTAACATCCTCCCAATCGCTCAGACAAGACATTGCATTTTGACAATTCACTGCAAATACCACACACCCACACAAAATCAGGCTGATTTGACCCAGTTGAGATTCGAACCTCTGGCTCCAAGGAGTCTGGGTATTTCAAGCCTGAGGCTTAGGCTGCTAAGCCACCCCACCCCTCACAGTACACTATGTGCAGAGGTGGGAGGAGATAGGCCAATTGCTGCTGGCTTTCACCTGTGCCTGGAAACGCACAGACCTGCATGCCACCTGAAGATCAAGAAGACATATGTTGCCATGCCCACCTGCAAACACAAGGGCTGCTGTTATCCAAGGCCACAAACCATGGATTTGCTCTAATTTAACCTGTCGGCCTTGAGCCTAACTCTGCTCTCACTAAATCAGGAGTAACTCCACTGAAATCAATGGAGTTAGCCCAGTGTAAACAGAACGGAAGATCAGAATCAGGATCTTGGTCTCACTTTACTCTGTGCTCCCCCTGTGGGCCTGAAGCCTGCCTGCTCTCCTCCCCGTCCTCCTCACACCACACCTCCAACGTTTCATACGCTGATCATCTTGGTTCGAGAGCCTTCTCCTCTGCAACTGCAGCTGCCTAGAACACTGCAGCCTGTTTGAAAAGGTTTCTTTCCTCCCAATCGCTCAGGCACCTGTTAGACTGTAAGCAGTTTGGGGGCAGGGACCATTTTTGTTATGTGTGCGTACAGCACCTAGCGCACTGGGGCTGGGGCCTCCAGGTACTACCGCCATACAAATTATAATTCATCATCTCCTGCATGGGCTCCTCCTGACCACTGAGGAGGTGCAGTGCTGTCAAGCTCCTTCTCTTGGGAAGGGGCATGCAGATGGAGAAATGACAAGCTGGCCCTGATCAGTCCAACTCCCTGCCCCCACGCCAGTAGCAAGTTTAGCAGGAGAAGCAGGGCAGATCCTGCAGGTTCATTCCATCCCAAGCCACCACCTGATACAGGGCTCCAGGCTTGGCTGAGGAATCGCACAGCGCGTGCAGGAGAGCAGGCCTTGGTTTGTGGGAGGCCAGGCAAGATTGCCTGCAAATGCTTTCCAGGTGATGACGACACAGGTTCTTGTTTCGTTCCCCCCACTAGGGCTTCTGTTGAGACAGGCACAAAAATCCAGCCAGGAGGCAGAAGAGGCAGCCTGAGATCCCTACAAGAGGCCTCTCAACCTCCCTGCTTTGGTGGTTTGACCTCTCAGGCTGCTGTGGCAGACAGTCACTTTACCTCCCATCAGTGGGTCAAGGTGTGGTGGTGCCTCGCACTCAGAGATGCTCTGTGTCCTGCTCTCCTTGGCAGACAGCATGGGACCAGCCTCTGCACCTGCCTTTCAAAGCACCCCGTGCGGTTCTGTCCCACCGTGAGACCCTGTCTCACTACATAGCGCTAGGCAGTCTGCTCAGCATTGACCATCGCTTTGTGTCCGACAGAGAGAGAGAGGTTTGTATGGATACACTGAAGGATCCAACAGGCTCTTGCCAGCTCTGTCATTGGCTCTCCTGTGCTCCCAGTTGCAGAGGGAGTCCAGGCACGGAGTGTAGACATGTGGGAAGTGTAATACAATAGGAGTAATAATTAACGACCGTTTGCTAAGCCATGCTTTCAGGGGAAGAGAATTTTTGATGTGTGGTACGTTTTGCACTGCTTTATGGAGCCGGGGGTCATTAGCTAACAGGCCAGTGGAGTGGCTATTCCCTGAGCATCAGGTATAGGCCATCTAGACTCGCTGGAACCACGGGTTCAAACGATGCCACCGGGGGTCGACTCAGCCTTTCATCTGGTAAAGGCTGATAAGTGGAGTCATGCGGAGTTCACTGCGCGGGTGGGATTTTCCAGGTGCTGCCTTCAAACCCAGGTCCCACCTAGGGTGACCAGATGTCCCGATTTTATAGGGACAGTCCCGATATTTGGGGCTTTTTCTTATATAGGTGCCAATTACCCCCCACCCTCTGTCCCGATTTTCCACACTTGCTATCTGGTCACCCTTGTCCCACCCGCCACCCGTCTGGACAATATAGATCCTGTGAGGTTTCTGATCAGAGCAGGGAGGTTTCCTCTGGGGGTTTTGGCCAGAATTTTACCCTGCCCATTTTTCAGTGCTCTGGCTGTGGCTTTTCACCCCAGAGCCGGCTGCACTTCCATGGTGGGTGAAGGGTTTCTTGGCTGCAGAGGGACAGAGTGGGCCCAGCTCTCTCGTCAAGGTGGTGAGGGGAGGACATAAGTGTTCTCACTGCGGGTGCAGTGCCCAGGCAGGCAAATGTCACATGGGGAGGATGGTCTGTGCTGCAGCTCCGATGTGCCTGGGGACACAGGGGCCTAGTGGTTGATTTCAGGGGATTAGCTCAGTTACTGGCTCAGACTGTGCCTTACTGGGTCACAGAGTGACAGTGTAAAATAATTAGGGCTGTCAAGCAATTAAAACAATTAATCACTATTAATCGCACTGTTAAACAACAATAGAATACCGTTTATTTTAAATATTTTTGGATGTTTACTGCATTTTCAAATATATTAATTTCACTTACAACACAGAATACGAAGTGTACAGTGCTCACTTCATATTTTTGATTACAAATATTTGCATTGTAAAAAAACAAAAAAAATTGTTTTTCAATTCACTTCATACAAGTACTGTAGTGTGATCTCTTTATCATGAAAGTTGAACTTACAAATGTAGAATTATGTACAAAAAAACTCCATTCAAAAATAAAACAATGTAAAACTTTAGAGCCTACAAGTCCACTCAGTCCTACTTCTTGGTCAGCCAATCACTCAGACAAACAAAGGTTGGTTACAATTTGCAGGAGATAATGCTGCCTGCTTCTTGTTTACAATGTCGCTTGAAAGTGAGAACAGGCGTTCGCATGGCACTGTTGTAGCCGGCGTTGCAAGATATTTACGTGCCAGATGCGCTAAATATTCAGATGTCCCTTCATGCTTCAACCACCATTCCAGAGGACATGCTTCCATGCTGATGATGGGTTTTGCCTGATAACGATCCAAAGCAGTGCAGACTGATGCATGTTCATTCTCATCATCTGAGTCAGATGCCACCAGCAGAAGGTTGATTTTCTTTTTTGGTGGTTTGGATTCTGTAGTTTCCGCATCAGAGTGTTGCTCTTTTAAAACTTCTAAAAGCATGTTCCACACCTCGTCCCTCTCAGATTTTGGACGTCACTTCAGATTCTTAAACCTTGGGTCGAGTGTTGTAGCTAATTTTAGAAATCTCACATCGGTACCTTCTTTGCATTTTGTCAAATCTGCTGTGAAAGTGTTCTTAAAACGAACATGTGTTGGGTCATCATCCGAGACTGCTATAACATGAAATATATGGCAGAATGTGGGTAAAACAGAGCAGGAGACATACAATTCTCCCCCAAGGAGTATAGTCACAAATGTAATTGATGCATTATTTTTTTAATGAGCATCATCAGCATGGAAGCATGTCCTCTGGAATGGTGGCCGAAGCATGAAGGGGCATACGAATGTTTAGCGCATCTGGCACGTAAATATCTTGCAACGCTGGCTACAAAAGCGCCATGCGAATGCCTGTTCTCACTTTCAGGTGACATTGTAAATAAGAAGCAGGCAGCAGTATCTCCCGTCAATGTAAACAAACATGTTTGCCTTAGTGATTGGCAGAATAAGAAGTAGGACTGAGTGGACTTGTAGGCCCTAAAGTTTTACACTATTTTGTTTTTGAGTGCAGTTATGTAAACAAAAAATCTGCATTTGTAAGTTGCACTTTCACGATGAAGAGATTGCACTTCAGTACTTTTATGAAGTGAACTGAAAAATACTATTTCTTTTGTTTATCATTTTTACCGTGCATATATTTGTAAAAAAAAATAATAATAAAAAGTGAGCACTGTGCACTTTGTATTCTGTGTTATAATTGAAATCAATATTGAAAATGTAGAAAAACATCCAAAAATATTTAATAAACTTCAACTGGTATTCTATTGTAGTAAGTGCGATTAATTGCGATTCTTTTTTTTGAGTTAATCGTGTGAGTTAACTGAGATTCATTGACAGCCCTAGAAATAATACGCATTGACATATGGCAGCACNAGTAAGTGCGATTAATCGCGATTCATTTTTTTGAGTTAATCGCGTGAGTTAACTGAGATTCATTGACAGCCCTAGAAATAATACGCATTGACATATGGCAGCACATGGCCCATTCCCATGCGCCCTGAACTCCAGGAAATGCATCCCCATTCCAGTGTGAAACTGATTTGTTTGCCTGATACATAAGCATTTACAAAACTCAACCCCACGGAAGAGAAACTGTCATTCATTGTTAGAATAGTGCAAGCAGGCCTCTGCCAAGATCTGGCCTCCTCTGTGCTATGTGTTGTAGAGTCTCTCCCCTGAAGAGCTTACAATCTAATTAGACAAGACAGGAAAAGGATGGGAAGGGAAACTGAGGCACAGAGAGGGGAGGTGACTTGCCCACAAAGACAGAATAGGTCAATGGTCAGCCCAGGAAAATAACCCAGGTGTCTTTGTGCCTGATTCACTAGTTCAATGGATCGATCACTTAATAACATATCCCATTTACAAAGCCTCTTTTATCCTGATGAATACCGAAACACATTCTAGAGTTCCAGAATTCACTTCACCCAGCAGTGAAGTGCAACCACCTCCGGGGAAGAATGCACCAGCTGTTTAACAGCATACAAAAACATTGTGCAACCGTTTAGGACAGGAAGCAAAGGTCAACACGGGTGATTTAATTCAGCAGAGACACTTGCAGACAACACAAGATATTTGAGACAAAAATATCTAATCACAAAATGTTGAGGCAAATGCCACGAGAGACCCGGCCTTGTTTGAGGCAGCTGCTCAGCCGACAATAGTCCTGAAAAGACAGGCTGCATGCATGCAATTACCTACAGAGAAGAGCTTATTACACAAGAGCCAAAACACAAACCCCCCCCCCCTCCCGATTAGCAGAGAGGCAGGACAGATTGAGCAAGGCCGGTCTGTAGCACATGTGAGCAATAAACTCAGCAATAAGGAGTGGCACCAGACACCCCACCTCCCACCGCTCCTTAGCCTCTGGTGATCCATCCACAGCCAATTAGAGGCATAAAATCAGTCACCTGCAATCTCAGCACTTTTCCCGGGCTGTTTGTGTTGCTTCCTCCCATTTACCAGCTGCTCTGGCCTGTCAGCAGCTTTGCCTGACTCACTCCCTTTGCTCTTTGCTTTACAGCCATGCTGACAAGCTTGGCAAAGGCCCGATCCAACCTCCCTTGCCAGCCAGTAACAGAGACCAACAGCCTCTAACATGCAGGCTGCACATTCTGGTGCTCAGGATGGCGACCCACAGGGCAGCAATACTGGGCCCCTTCTATCACTAAAGCATTGACTCATTCATCCCCACACAACCCCCTCTCTATGGCATCATTACCCCATGCTACAGAGGGAGACACTAAAGGCAAAGGGCTGCAAGTCGCTGCTCGAGCTGGGATTAAGACGCTAGACCTCACGAGTCCCAGTCCTGTATTCAGGCTACTAGGTCACACGATTCTTAGCTGCTACTGCCCTGAGCCCTTTACATGCATGCTGTGCGCCACCCCCCTGCCTTTCACCTGGCTGTCCGTCTGCTTTGCCCTCTGCTGTACAGCACCAGACGGGCACTCACAGGAAGGGACAAACAAGGGCAGTCCCAAGACTCTGGCTTCCTCTGGAGGAGGGGTGGCAGGGTGGTTTATTCCCCATGTCGACACAGTCGCTGGCCTCCTTGCTGAGGCTGGCAGGACGGGGCCAACCATGGGGGTGGGTTTGGGCGTGGGACATGGACATGTCCACTAGGAATGGGAATCTTTGTGCATGGGCCGCTTAGCCCTGGTGCCCTTTGTGGGTGGTGTGTCTAACCCTGACTCAGCTGCCCGTTTGGCATTCTTTCGCAGGGCGTAGAAGATGGTATCCAAGCCAGTACTGCCGCTCCACTGGACCCTTGCTTGGGCAGTCTGCAGCATCTGGGAGCCTCTCTCTGTGACCTCGCTAAACAGGCAGCTCCTAGAGAGCCTGAAGGAGCAGCACCAACACCTGGTGGAGACCCGATGGTGCTTCCGGCTCCCCCTTCACTGGCCCATTCTGGAGAGGGCAGGCACTTTGAATGTAGTTCAGCAGCGCCTGCCCCAGGGCATCCACTGCTTCTTGTCTGGTCCCCTCTCCTCTGCTGTACGGCCCCACCCATCTTCCAGTATCCAAATCCTTCGGTGCCACCACTTCCTGCTTTCCTAAGGGTGGGGCATTGGGCTCGGCGGCAGCACCTTTCACAGCATCTCTAGCAGGCAGCACATCAGCATCTGCCATGGTGGCACACGACCATCGCCATGGGGAAGCAAACGGGATCTTAAAGAGACAAGGCACAGGGACGATACAAAGTATCTCCTCTGCCACTTGGGTGCTTGACCCCCCTAGAGTCAGCCCGTGCTAGTTCTCCAGTGCTGCCTGTGGCCTTTCCTCCACCCCCACAAGGAGTTTCCAAATCTGCAGCTCTCGGTCCCACTTCCTTCTAACAGACCAAGCCTGTCCAGCCGCCCTTTGCTCAGCACATCAGCCAGCTGGTTAGGATGCCGCGGCCAAGGAGAGACAGTCCTTCCTCAGCTCTGCAAAAGGTGTGTTGTGCGCTCTGCAAAGCAAACAGAGACCCGAGTCAAGCTGTGCCTGGGCAGGCTGCGAAAGCATCTCTGGCTGATGCAAACTCTTATTGCTCCCCCTGTCCATCTGGTAAGCTGATCGGAGCCAAAGCTGCAGCTGCACAGGTGAAAGGAGTCCCTGGAGAAACAGTGCAGGTGCCTTCTGGGACTTGTAGTTCTCTTTGTGCAGCACATTCATAGAGCGGGGAAGCAGACGTTCCAGCATCCTCAACATCAACAGATGCTGTGGTGGGGAGACACTCACTCTCCGGGTAACGTCTCCCCTCTTCCTCGGCAATCAGTCATGCCTCAAAGCAAAAAGGGCTAATGCAATCCTTGGCTGTATAAACAGGGGACTAGTGAGTCAGTCCAGCATTGGGATTTTACCCTGTCTATGGCACTGGTGAGACTCATACTGGAACACTGCACAGAGTTCTGGTGACCACAGTTTAAAACGGATTGACAAGAGTGCAGTGAAGAGCCAGAAAAATGATCTGAGGGTTGGAGAACATGAGGAGTGTTGATGGAGCCATTAAAAGAGGCACATGAAAAGGTGCAGCTTTACAAAAGCACAAAACGTACCCGAGGCTGCACAACATGCTTAGGCACGAGTTAATACCAATGACCCTGTTTTTCAGACATGCCAGGCACTTACATTTCTAACTGGAGTCCAAAGGAGCTGCAGATGCTCAGCACATTTGAAAATCAGACCCTCGGGCTTAGCAATATTAGGGATTTTACACGTGTGTAACTACACTAATGTAGCTGCGCCAGCAGGAACCCCTAGTGTAAACAGTCTACAGATGTAAGAGGGGGTTTACACTGATGAAAAATCCCTAAGATAAGGCTTGTGTTGGAGCTTTAAGCAGCAGCTAGAGAAAGGCTGATCATGTGCTCTTGAAGTGTAACTGCTGGTCCTTATGTTGGTAAGCACAATGGAAGGTATTCCTGATGCTGCAGACTGTGCGCCTTTTGCATGGACCTTCTGAAGTAAGAGATTTCCTTTGAGAAAAGGCGTCTTGGCTAAGAAATAGCTGGGGGTCAGCAAGGAAGGTTCCCTCATGTCACTAGAAGGGTAAGGCACCCACACAGGAGCCGTAGGTCTCATTATTGACTGATGGCATACTACTAGAAAGTGACTTACAGATCAAAAGGCAGGAATGGACATCAAGACATCTGGTGAGTAGATGGGACTGGGAACCAGGACTCTAAAGTTTCATTCCAACGTCTCATTCTGTGGGCCTTGGGCAAATCTCTTCACCTCTCTGTCCTTCCCTTTCCCAACCTGTAAAATGAAGATAATGCTTTCCTGGATGAGTTATAAAGCGTAATTAACTGAAGCTTGTAAAATGTTCTGAGATCCTAGGTTAAAAGTAGCCCAAACCCGTTGACCTTCAGGGCAAGTTGCAAAATCCATCTGTTTGCTTGGGCTTTTACGCAGTGCTCCAGGAATGGGAGGGGTTTTGTTTTCTGCTTGAAATTACCAGCTGATGGAGCTAATTTACTTTTACTGTGAGCAAAGGCTGTTATGCTGCTAGGTGGTTATTCACATGTGCAGGCTGCGGTTCCACCTAATTGCCAGGGTGCCCAGAGCTATGGCCAGGACATTTTGTATTTAAATGTAAATAAATAATAATCTAGCATAGTTCATCAGATGATCTCAAAGTGGTATACAAAAGAGGAAAATATCATTATCCCTGTCTTACAGATGGGAAAACTGAGGCACTGGTGGGTAGGCAGAGTGACTTGTCACGCAGAAGGGTAACAGCAGAGCCAGGATTAGAACCAATGTCTCCAGAGTCCTAGTCCAGTGCTCTATCCACTAAGCTACACTACCTCCCTTGCATCTGACGAAGTGGGTATTCACCCACGAAAGCTTATGCTCCAATACGTCTATAGGTTGCCACAGGACTCTTTGTCGCTTTTTACAGATCCAGACTAACATGGCTACCCCTCTGATACTTGACTACCTCCCTTATACATCTATATACAATTGCAGTGGGACTTTTGATTGAAGCTGGAGTTCATTCAGGCATCATATACAAAGCAATGCAATACACCCCTTAATGGTGATAGCAGTGCCCTCTCTCTCGCTCGGTTATTACAGACGGAGTCTGCTCTTCTCTCTTTACTTATTTGTTTCTGGAGAGGGTAACTCTGGTTGTGAGTTTTTTAATTTTGTTTTTAGGGGAGGAGGGGACAATTGTTTGCAAATGCTTGTAATTTTCTACCAAAAAAAATTAAAAGAATCTTTTCATAAAGCTTTGAAATAAAACCAACTCGTGCTATAAGGTGTAATTATGAACCCTAAATCTGTTTGACTAGTGATTACATAGTTTTGGAGAAGGAAGTATGGGCTAGTAGCCAGGAGCTATTACATTCTTATTCAATCTGTGGGTGGAAATTTCAGAAGCGCCAAAGACTTCGGCGGATAAGTCCCAAGAAATTCCCACTCTGTGGGATAGTCGAGACCAAAGTCACTACAGGGAGCAGTGTTGCTAATGCAGATGCTCTATGCCAACAGGAGAGAGTTCTCCTGTCAGCATACGAAATCCACCTCTGCGATAGTGTTGTACACGGCGGCGCGTAGGTCGGTGTGACTTACGTCGCTCAGTGGGGTGGCTTTTTCACACCCCTGAGCAACGTAAGTTATACTAACATAAGTGCTTGTATTTACAAGCCCTATGTCTTTATAGGCTGAAAGGCAGGATGGCCATTTTGAAAGGGAGTGCTTGTCTAGGGATCAGAGCAATGGATCGGAACTCAGGAGTCCTGCATTCTACAGGTCTGTCTCATCTTACGCTGGGGTTACGTTCCGTGGTTAGCGCGTAAAGCGAAAACCGCGTATAGTCGAAATCTCATTGACTTTAATGGCGGGCGGAATCGCCCGCACTACAGGAACAGTACATACATTGATTTTTTTCTCTTTTTTGTTTGTTTGTTTTTGCCGACCGCGCAAAGCCGAAATCGCGCATGTTAAATGCGCGTAAGATGAGACAGACCTGTATTTCCAACTCTGCCACTGACTTTCCATGTAGCTTTGAGCAAATGAATTCACCTACCAATTTTCCTAGCTGCTGTAAAGTGGGGATAACTTGGGTGCAGACAGGGATAAAATAATGTTTACACAGAACTCAGAAAGCACCATATAAATAATAAGTGTTATTGCTGTATTGTGGTTTTCTTTTGCTTGTGTCATCCTTAATACGGAACCACCCAACAATTAGTCCCTGGGCATAAACTACCTTCTCTCTCCAGATTTAAAGGGACCTTCAGCCAGCTTAGAGCACTGGAGCTCCAGCAAAACAAGATACAACAATCTTGATATTTTTCAGTTGAAAAACATGTAAGTTTAAAAAAGAAACCCAACCCCTTCAGGACTTCTATAAACATAGAAGAGGGGAAAACGGAGCATGTGTCCAGTTTCTCCCCCTCCCCCACCAGCAAGTCACACTAATGTTTGAAAAGGGCTTTGAGACCTGACAGCTGCCATAAAGAAAACACACACGTTTTCCTTTCACTAAGGCTGGTGGACCACGGCCAAGCGCTTTAGGATGTAATCATTGTTGCCCATTCTGGGGTTCAGAAGCTGTGATGGCAACTGCTTCTGAACAATAACATTAGACCAGGCTGTGGTGCTTTGGACCAAGCCACCTCCAATTTATTTTTAAATATATTTAAATTCATATGGTCAATATCTCTTTTTTCATCAGGCTCTTTTGCACTTACCTCCTAAAAGCCAGGGCTGGTCAAAGGTTTTCATTAAAACTGTTTTGACAGAAAATTGGATTTTAGCTTCAATGAAACATTGCACTGAACATTCCTGCTTTCTGCAGAGAAAAGAAAAAAAAAAAAAGGATTTTTCTTTGAAAAACAAAATCCAAACCCGAAAATATTTGATTTGGAAATGTGGGGGTGGCTCAAGGCAAGCAGTAGTTTGATTGCTTCATGTCCCCATTCTCCACAGGCTAGGCTCTGTGGTCAGACTACACCTCCCATGTGCACCGTCTTCCCTCTCTAAGAGCAGGCTATCACCCATCATGGATGTCCAGTCTATAGAGGAGAATTCACGCATGGGACGCCCACACAACAACTCCCATGATGCACTATGACAGCATTTCCAAATTGAAAATGTTCAGTTGTCAGATTAAATTTTGTGGAATTGGAATTTCCCCTGACCAAAAACCTATTTTTTCGACCAGCCCTACTAACAGATGATCTAGGGGAGAGGCACAAATGGCCGTTAAGCATCTGCCATTGTACCTTGAAAAATCTACCCTTTAGTCTTTTTTCCTATCGAGTGCTGTTCCCTGTTCAGTTTTGGTTCATGAAGCAATTCTGGTTGGAGAAGCAAAATGAACGAGGATCTTCTTGTCTGGCACATCCGGGGTAAATTTGAAACGTGTGGATGTAAGTGACAATGATTCTTGCAACAGTCTTGACTATGAGAACTTAAAAGATAGAAGCAAAAATACAAGAAAGCCGAAATAAAGAAAATGCTGTTCCATTCTCCACACACACCACACCCACGACTAGCACCACTAGGCTATTGTGCTTCAAGTGCACAGCCAGGATTCAGCAGACAAATCAGTGCCAGGTCAGAGCCAAGGATGCCGTTTAGGGATTCAGCCCAAAAAAAGGCAAACAGAAAATATCACACAGATCAAGAGGATTTTGTTTAAAACACTTTTAACGTTTGTCGGAGTTTTGTACAAATCAAAGCATCCCTTTAAAATCTCCATTATTACAAACATACAAAGAAACAACGTTATTACTACAAAACATCAGCTACTCAATTGCATGATCAATGTGTCACAATTAAAAAAAAAACCAACGTTGTATATACAAGGCCCTTCTCCCTCTATTATTATTTCTGTGTCCTGAGGGAAGCTAAGAAGCAAAGCCCCCATTTAAAAAAAAAATCCTATTGATACATTTCAGACTTTTTCTAAAAATATGTGAAGTATAAAATTAGATGGGTTGTTTTTTTTTCCGGCTGTCACACTCTGGCAGAGTGCAATGATTTCTTAGCATCCAAAAGTCTTTTTAAAAACAAAAACAAAAACCGCACAACAGTATCTGATGCTTCAATGTGCTCTTCCACGCTCAAAGCTAACAACGTCCCAAAAGTGCCATTGAATAAATTCATCTTAATAAAAAAAAATTGCAACTCTCTACTTAAAAAGATTAATAAAAACCCAGCTAGAGCAGCTAGCCCTGTCTCAAAGGGTCAGTGTCTCATCTCTTTCCATTTGGTGCCTGTCTACATTAAGGTTGTTTCCTTCCCCTACTCCCCTGACGTAGGGTCTCCAACCCGAGCGCTCTCTCCACCTTGTGTGAATAGGGCTGGCCACCGGGACTCCATGGAGTAACCTGGCCTGGAACCTGCTGACTTGAGAGCCCGACTGCACATTTCCCCCTAATGGCAGAGTGCTTTTTATCCCCCTCTAAGAGATGCCCTGAGGGCAGGGCTCAGACAGCTGCAGAGCTCAGCTCTCCTCTAATGAGGGTGGGTTGGGAGTACACATTTCAGCTGACCTTTCTGGAGCTGTTTATGGCCTCTTTGCTTCTGAAGTCAGACTGTTTCAGAAAAGCAGAGAACCTTCTCAGCTCTTTTATCCTGCTGGCTTTTGTTGGGAATGGAGGTTGGGGGCTTCTCTGCCCAGCACCTAAGAAGCACTTCCTACTTTGTGTCATTACTGACCTGACTGAACTCACTTCTTGTAACCAGCCTCATCCTACATCTGACGTCAGTGAAGTGGGGTGGAGAGGAGAAGATGTAAAAGGATCAACTTGATCCGGGACTGGGGAGGGGAGAGCGTGTCTAAGACAGCCTCAAGCTCTCCTTCTGCCTTTACTGCAGAAAGCAGTGCTGGAGAAGTTAGATTAGCCCAAGCCACTAACCAGAGCCCCACAGGGCCACCATATGGTTATGCGCAATTATTCTGTAAGACTCTCAAACCAAAAGTGATCAAAACAGGCAGTTAGGTTTGCCAAGCCAATATTTAAAAAACCCAAGATAAATCTCTAGCCCGGATTTTGGAACAGTTTTTGAAAGATAGCTTAACTGCTCCAGGCAGATCAGTGCTGCCCCCTGCTCTCTCTCTCTGGGGAAGGCGATTTCAGAGCTTCCCTTGAAAGGAGGAACAAAACACTTGAAAATAAAGCTCTCACCGTGCCCCAAAAGCTCTTGGCAAGCCTGACAAACAGCCAACAACGGATTGTGCCTCAGCCCAGCAGATTTTAAACTGCAGAGACGGGTCTCCAACATAACAGGATCCCTGTTTTCTAATGTATGAAGTGGCAGTGGTAATACCTGTTTTCCAAACAGGTCTCTTCTGGAGACCATGAGTTCCAGGGCCTGGGGGACAGCAAGATGTGTGGGTACACCGCTCCCCGTGGATCACTATACTATATAACAGTATTCAACAGATATTGAAACCAGACACACTCAAACATGCTGTCGAAAGGCAACAGACACCAGGCGTTCCATCGAGTCCATAGCGATAGGATAGTAACAAGACTGAGGTTTGGATTCCAGCCGAACAGACAGGCCTCCTGGGTTAATGCTGGGGAAGCTCCCAGTTTGTTTTAAGGGGAGGTTATTGCTCCTGACTTCTCAGGCTTTTTGCCCTTGGATAGGGCAGCTGCTTGCTTCAGGAGTTCTCTGTTCTTGGCCTGGAAACACAGTGAAAATGGGTATTTTAATGGCATGGATCATTGTTACCCAAGAACTACCTGGACAGGCACAGCTGGCTTCCTGGACGCAGACCAAAAGAAGTTGCTGTACTGGATCACACCAGCAAGTCCCGTATTCCATTTCCACCAGCTGGCAACACCGGACGCTGCAGAGGCAGGCAAATGCCAATGTACCTGACCAATCTAAACGGGAGGAGGGGGGAATTCCTTCCCGAATGCTGCAGGCAATCAGCTTCCATCACGAAGCACAACAGATTACGTGATTTTTCATTAGACAAGATAGGGAGGGACCTTTCAATTCCACGGGGAGTTGCCTGAGAAGCTTCCCTTCCCCCTTTCCCTTTCATTTTTTATTTGTGAGAAGTGCTGAAACAGCAGCTCTGGAGACCAAAGTCCACAGAACAAGGTGCAGGATGGGTAGTGGCAGTGCAAGCTCCCCCCATACTGAACCCCTCAATCCTCTTCAACTCTGACCAACTCTAGGGGTGAGTGGCTCGATCGGTATTCCTGGCCGGTTTCATTCTCGGCCTCTTTAGCGAGGCTGCCAATGTTACCAGGAAGCATTACTGCATTGGTGATTTCTGTGACATGAATCCAGGTCTCAGTGAACAAGAGACGAGACAGATGATTTCCCATCAATCACCAAACAGCCAGCGGGTAACAACTTTCAGTCACTACTAACTTAGACTGGATTCAAACCAGGCAACTAGAAGGGAAAGGCTCCATTGTATTACTATGAAGCCTCTGAACCACCTCTCTCCAAACTCTCTGGCCTTCTGCTTATCTTGTTGATACAGCACAAACTAATGATAGGTTTCTGCATGCAAAGCCAGACATGGCTGTTCTGGTTCAGTTTGCAAACTGCATTGAGTGGGCATGCAGGGTGCTAGAATGACCCTTGCCTACAGTTGAGGACTTGTGTGAGCCAAGTCTCCAGCTGCCCTGGGCAGATGGATCACAAACAAGAGAATGGATGCTACAGGTATGCAGGGCTAGAGTGGAAAGGAATTTCCTCTGCCTCCTTCAGCTTTTAAGAACAGAGGCACCCGCACAAACCTGAGCTCCCCCACAAAAAACAGGACATTAAATAAAAAAACAACAACTTTAAAAGAGTGAATCTTATGAATGCTTCCAGGTGCCTGCTATACACTGCCAGCATTCGAACGTTTATTTTGGAATCATTGGAGAAAAATAGTTTCCAAAACCTCTGCCAATGTTAGCTGAAGTTTTACACTCAGACACTGGAAAGACCAAGTTCTGGGCTGTCTCATTTAGAGCTAAGTATAAAACACACACACACCTCTCCACCGAGGAATGACAGGTGTACGAGGGCAAGCCAGGTCAGTTATTTGATTCTTCTTTTATTTTAAAATGGAGCAAGTTTGGTGCCATTGAAAGGTGTTGTATTGACAGCTTTGGAGACTGAAGTCCTCTCTTCAGCCACAGAACACGTACAGTACAAGCTGCGGTAGTGCCAGTTTCCCCACATGGTGCCCAACAGATGTGCTTCTGCCCTGATCTGGAAGGACCGTCTCAAGAGATAAAAGGAAGCTCAGTGCCCTTGGCTTCTCTGCTGAGACTGCCAACAAAGGCAATCAGTTTGTGGCAACATGTAACGTGAACATTTGTCTACAAGGAACTGGAATGAGAATATCAACTCACTCTACACAGGCCACCTAACAGCCTGCAAAGGGGAACAATTTTGGGTCACTTGGGAAGATTCAAGTAGACAACGTAAGAGATCACAGGCTCTAACTCCCATTACCAGCCCCCACCAGCCATCCAGTCTCCTAATTTTTCAATTCTAAAAGAAGGTGTCTCAACCCCATCCATAACATGACTGCTCAAAGCCTGGGGTAGTCTTAGACAACTTAAGAAGTTGCATAGTGGACAGGAACTCACAAGCACTGATAGATTTCTGACAGCAACTGTAATCTACAAAAACCTGTCCTACCCTAATAATTAACTTGGGCGTGTGGTGATGGGGAAAGAACATTTTCTGCTGTGTCTTATCCGCACCTTTGTTTTTTTTCCTTCATTGCTAGAGCTTTAGTTGATTGTAAACTCCAGACAGAGTAATTAAGGAGATGAACTTTGCACCCCATATATGATTTCTTTCTTTTAACCAATTCCCTGTTGACCTACTGCAGACCAGAATCTACCCCGCTGATATACACTGTTTTCATGGCCTGACCAAAAAAAAATAAATGGACATTTCCTACAAGCTCACGGACTTCTTTACAATGATATCTATTTAGTCCAACAAAAAGCACTACCTTTTGTTTGTTAGGCTTTGTTCTCCTTGGCTACTGAGCTAATAAATCAAATCAGGAGCTCGGTGGTGCAATGGGTGGACAAATAGGCCTTACAGTCTTGACACCTAGATTCAAGCTTGACTTTGGTAATAAGTAAAATGTGTGTCATGGTTCCCATCCAGTTTGCAGAGGATACAACTATACAATACAAAAACACTGAGCCCAGGAAGAGAATAGCAAGGGGGACTATAAGGATTCAGGTGCACTGGCAGAGCACTGTGGGGGCGAAGTCCTATTCTAACAGGCAGTATTTCAGGTCAGGATTGAAAGGCATTAGCAGAGCTGTGTGAGTGGAAGCCTGAGAAGCGTCTGATCTAGGTAGTGTTCTCAGTCACTCCTGCAAAGATCACAACTCAGCAAATCAGTGTAGAAATGCCATCACCTGTAACTGCTCCATGACTTCCTTGTGTGTCTTCTCCATTTGGTTCATTTTTGCCCTCATCTGGGATTCCTGGTACTGCAGGTCGGCCTTTAGCTCTGTGATCTAAGGAGAAACAAGCAAGCAGCTTTTGGATGAGTGAGGAGAAAAGGGATGTGTCCAGATTCCTTCACCCTGAACAGATGCCCTGCCCTGGAAAATGTCTCTGTAGAAGCCACCTTGGAGAAAGGAACATGTTCAGAGAGGCACCATGTGGGTTAACACTGAGATCCTGTAGGCCAAGGAGGGTTCAGAACATTTACTGCCCAACTGCAGGCCAGAGGATTTGCACCAAGAGCTGAGGCTGATACCAAAGGTGGGACCCAGTCAGGGCCCCAGCATGGGTGCATCTTTAGTAACCCCAGAGCAATCTGTGACTCTGGGCAATTAATCTGCGGCCTGATTTTCAGAGGGGCTGACCTCTGATAGCTAATAGGCCACTAACCATTCTGTGCCTCAATTTCTCTCTCTGTCAAATGGAGATAATGATACTTACCCAGCTGAGAACGGGGTTTGTGGGAGTGGATTAATTAACATTTGTAGCGTGCTAAGTAAGGTCTGACTATTATTAAGAATACTTTGAGTCAGAAAGATGATTCTCACACCATGCTGTGAAAGCAGCCAGAGCTGAGGTGCATCAGCAGAGCTGCCTGGGACTCAGGACTGACAAAGCAGGGGGTACCACAAGTGGGGAGTGAGGCTTGTCTGAGCGTTGCCTGCTCTCCCTATGCACACAGAGCAGCTATGGGCTTTCTTGGACTCAACCCCACATGCAACCTACCTGCCTACTGCCATTTCTTGGACTGCAGCAGTGGTCAGGCACTGGCAGCACGTAAGGCTGGGCATACAAGGCAAAGGAAAAAGGGGTAATGTTCATTGTGTGGCAGTGGATGGTCAGAATTTGATCCTCTCTGCAATCCTGGCCTGCCCACCTCCAAACGGCCAGAAAGCCACCTTCCTTCCTGACACAGTGCCTGACTCTTTAACCCTGGAAATTAACCAGCTTGCAGACAACACCCACTTGAGAGTTAGCTGGTTTCCACAAGGCTAACAAGACAGACACTGTACAAATGTGCAAGGTAAAGACCTTTAAGTAAGTTGTTCATAATTCCCTCTGCAGTTTTTGTGTGGAAGCGGTCCAGGGCTGTACCTTCTTCTCTTTCTCCAAGATCATCTGATCCTTCTGGTGCAGCATCTTTTTCAGAGTGGCCACTTCTTCCTTCAGCTGGGCGATAATAACGAAATGGTCTGTGCCAGGGGAGTCCAGGGCAAGGTCTGGAGAAAAGCTGCAAGAGAGAGAAAGGAAAGAATCTCATCACACACCCTTCTACTCACCAGTACATGGAAGCCCTTTCACAGAGGACATCGCAGATAGTGACATATGAATAACCTCATCCATTCAAAGGCTACATAAGGTACCTACGACCTTGTAACCAGACACCATGGGAATTCAGAGATAGTCACATGGCATGATGGCTGATGTCCTGATATGCAATAATATTAAACTTGTCAAGATACAAATTGTAAGTGTTCAGTAAGAAAGGACGGGGGACTGTTAGACAGTGGCTAGTGGTTGAAAACATCCCTGAGACTACCTTTACTTGCATGGAAACGATCCATTTTCAAACCAAGAGGTGTGGAAAAACAATCAATGAGTTAATGAAACTTTATGCAATCACCTAGGAACCCTCTTTAGGCCACAGAGAATCCATGGCAGTGGGGGGGAAACCTTTCACTAAATGCAAATCAGGGCCCTGGTAAACAATAGAACAGGAAAAAGAAACAAATTAACCCCCTAACTTAAACAAATAATAGAAAGAGCACACAGAGGTTACAGCCAAAGTTATCTCAGGGGGAAACAGGAAGAGATGCACTGGGCTTTTTGTATTTTGATTCCAGCCATGGCACAACAATTTGGGGAAAAGCTTCATTACCACATCAAAGGACTATTCAGGAAGAGAGAAGGAGTGAAGGGAAGATATACACATCCTTCTGGGATACCACTCACGCACCATCAGACACTATGAATCTAGCTGGCTGGCTGACAGCTTGTTTGGGTGAGAGGCACATGCTCCCCATCTCTGGTAAAGCAGGAAGTCTCCCTATGAACTACCAATGTTCTGTGCAGCTAAGTTTATTATTGTGCGTATTGCAATAATGCCTAGGAGCTCCAGTCGTGGACCGTCGTGCTAGGCACTGTACAAACACAGAACAAAGAGATGGTCCCTGCCACAAGTATCTACCTAGCCACCACCTTCTGTACTGTTTAGTCTGTCTTTACAATATATCTAATAGTTACCCTTTGGTGCTAAGGAATAGCATTTCCCAATATTACATGCTATTGCTGCTGTATAAATTATTTGAAAATTAATAGTAAATAATGCAAGTATCTTACCTGGACCATATATTTGGACTGTGCATTCGGCCCAAGTATTGGTAGAGTCTAAGGCAAATGCAGTGTGGCCTAGTACACTGAAGGCCAAGGATCACCAGACTATAAATGTAACTGTTACTGACTCAGTCTGTGGCCTGAGACAAGTTACGTCACCTGTGCCTCAGTTTCCCCATCTGTAAAATGGGAATAAGAATATCTGCTGCCTGCCTCCCAAGGGAGTTTCTGCAGTACTATGAAAAGACAGAATCTAATTGGACATAGTTTGAATGATGGGACAGGGTCTCTGGGATGTGATGGAGAAAGACTTTTCCTTCCTTATGTGGTGTGGTGGTGAAGGGTCCCTATTGGGAATTCAAGGGGAGAAATTCAATGAATGGAGTTGTGCAGGTCATAAAAGTAACAGGACAGCCTTGCTGGGATGGGAAAGAAGTCCTGGCCAGGGAGGAAAGGGAAGCTTAATACTGCAGGTCTGTGGGGGTTTATCTGCATTAGAGAGTCTTATTGTCATAGAACACGTTAACTAACATGATGTTGAATGCTTGGTATAGACAAGAAGATGTATTTAACTGCATGTCAGTTGGCTGGGGTTAACCCTATGGTGGAACCCATAATGTTATACATAGCCAGTCTTTGTCTATATTGAGCATTTAACATTGTGTTAGTTAACACGTGTCCCAGCACAATGTAATTTCTGAGTGTAGACATGGCTCTTGCACATGCAGTAGAGGAGACTACCTGTTCTTAAAACTGCTCGCCTATCGTCCGTCGTAGGCAGCCATCCCAAACGAGAGTCTGCACCCCATAACGCTGTAACGGGCTACTTCTCTGCAATGCGACATGCAGGTACCAGATTGGAGTGGGGGAAGCAAAGCAGCCTCCAGCACCTTTACACACATGCACAATGCAGTAATGTCACTCTGAGCATCTCCACTCTCTGAACAAGAGCTTCAGGGTTCCACACACCACATAGACGTGCTGGGGGAGAGAGGGAGCAGAGGAGAGCAAAAACTAAGGGCTGGTCCACACTAGGGGCAGGGATCGAAATAAGATACGCGACTTCAGCTACGAGAATAGCGTAGCTGAAGTCGAAGTATCTTATTTCGAATTTCCCGCTCTTACCTCGCGTCCTAGCAGCGCGGGATCGACGTCCGCGGCTCCCCCGTCGACTCCGCGAACTCCGCTCGCCCTACTGGAGTTACGGAGTTCAAAGTAGCGCGTTCGGGGATCGATGTATCGCGTCCAGACGAGACGCGATACATCGATCCCCGCTAGATCGATGTCTACCCGCCGATCCGGGCGGGTAGTCTGGACGGGGCCTAAGATACTCTCTGTGGAGGGAGAGTCAAGTTTCTTCACTGAATTGCCTGTTTACAAGTAAGTCCTTGCCTCTCCTACTCCATTCCTGGGCCACGAGGGGCTCACGGAATCATAGAAAATTCTGGAAAATTCTGGAAATTCCAGCAGGACTGGAAGGGACCTTGAGAGGTCATCAAGTGCAGCCCCCTGTTCTGAGGCAGGAGCAAGGAAACATAAACCATCTCAAAAGGTCCAACCTGGTCTTTAAAACTTCCAATGACGGGGATTCCACAACCTCCTTTAGAAGCCTATTCCAGTGCTTAACTATCCTTATAATTACAAAGTTTTTCCTAATATCTCACCTTAATCTCCCTTGCTGTGGATTAAGCCCATTACTTTTTGTCCTACCTTCAGTGGACCTGGAGAACTATTTTTATAACAGCCCTTAACATATTTGAAGACTGTTATCAGGTCCCCCTTTAGTCTTCTTTTCTCAAGACTAAACATGCCCAATTTTTGTAACCTTTTCTCACAGGTCAGGTTTTCTAAACCTCTTATCATTTTTGTTTCTCTCCTCTGGACTCTCTCCAGTTGGTCCACATCTTTCCTAAAGCGTGGCACCTAGAAATGGACACAGTACTCCAGCTGAGCTCTCACCAGCGCTGAGTACAGTGGGACAATTACCTCCCATCTCTTACATACAACACTCCTGTTAATATACCCCAGAATATTAGCATTTTTCACAGCCGCATCACATTGTTGACTCATTTATTTTGTGATCCACTATAATTGCTGAATCCTTTTCAGCAGTACTACCACCGACCCAGTTATTCCCCATTTTGTAATTGTGCATCTCATTTTTTCTTCCTCCGAGTAGTACTTTGCGCTGGTCTTTATGGAATTTCATCTTGTTGATTTCAGACCAATTCTCCAACTTGTCAAAGTCATTTTGAATTCTAATCCAGTCCTCCAAAGTGCTTACAACCTCTCCCAGTGTAGTGCCATCTGTAAATTTTATAAGTATAATCTCCACTCCATTATCCAAGTCATTAATGAAAATATTGACTAGTACCAGACCTAGGACAGACCCTTGCAGGACTCCACTAAATACATCCTCCCAGTTTGATAGCGAACCACTGATAACTACTCTTTGAGTACAGCCTTTCAACCAACTGTGTAACCACCTTATAGTAACTACATCTAGACCACATTTCCCTAGTTTGTGTGTGATAATGTCATGTGGGACTATGTCAAAAGCCTCACTAAAATCAAGATATATCATATCTACTGCTTCCCTCCATCCACTAGGCCAGTAACTCTGTCAAAGAAGGAAATGTGGTTGATATGGCATGGTTTTCTCTTGACAAATCCACGCTGGCTGCTCCTTATCGACCTATTATCCTCTAGGTGCTTGCAAACTGATTGTTTAATAATTTGTTGCGGTATCTTTTCAGATTTTGAAGTTAGGCTGACCGCTCTATAATTCCCTGGTCTTTGTTCCCCTTTTTAAAGATAGGTTCTATGTTTGCCCTTCTCCAGTCCTCTGGGACCTCATCTGTCCTCCAGGAGTTCTTAAAGATAATCACTAATGGTTCCAAGTTTGCTTCATGAATCCTGCTGTATCCCAAGGCAATAAACATTGCCAGGAGATTCAGACTTCCCATGGCCACCCACTCAGGAAATTCTGCACTCCCTGGTTTGCTCCTGGGCAAGAGTACTTATTAAGGCAGAAGAGGAGACTGGAAGAAAGACCCATCTGCTCCCCTCAGCAGAGAACAAAAGGGAGAGATCTTGAGACTGTTCTCATCCTATTGCATCATTAACAAATATTGGCAAGTCACAAGTAAGGACGGAGGCCCCAAAATGAAAAAGAGCCTCAACTCACCCTTGAGTTTGGTGCCTAGAAACAGACAGTGGGGGGTAATTATGCAGGTGCAAACTGAGAGTATATTTCAGAGTGGCCAGGCATCTGCCTATCTGATCTCTGTGCACAATCAGGTGCAACTGCTATAACATGCCTCTGCAATTACCTCAAGGTGATAAAAAATCAGAGGGTACTTTTTAAAAAAAGTCATGTCAATAAGAGAAGGGTTTCTTTTCCCTGTCTTGAGTGAATCTCAAACCTAACTTCAAGTTAGGAGTGGAAGCTACGAAGTTAGCTACAAAATTAGAAATAAAACTGAAAAACAAACAAACACTTTTTTGTAAAAAAGTGCCTCTTAAGAAGTCCAACCAAAATATACCCCTGACATATACAAACTGTAGTACAATGATCCCTGTACACTTTAGGGAAGGCCCAATTCTGGGGTTGACACTCCTTTCCTATAACCAATGCCTTTCTCAGGGATGATGTTTCAGTTGTTTGGAGACATTGCTACTAAAATCAGGCTGGTTTAAAGGGACGTAGTCAAGGTCAACATTCAAATTACACTAAAAAATAACTTAGAAATTTCCTCCCAACTATGAAAAATCTGCCTAAACAAATATTTTCTAAACGGAAATAGTAGCTTGGCCTAAGGTTGAACTAACTACATCAAAGCAGAAGCAGTTCACCCCAAACCACCCCTCTCCATGCCTGCAAACTGAGTACTTTAAGTATAAGCACAGAAATTTTGTGCATATGGGAATATTTTTATTTAATACCATTTGCTGCTCAGTATTCCCTCAAGACAATATGGGTGAACAAATTTGTGTCTTAGGGCTCACCTACAAGGATCAGATAGATGTTTTTATGATCGTTCTGTGCTAAAGAGATGGCCCAGGGGTATAGTGAGTCAGCATACCAGCTTTTCATGTCTTGGAACTGGACTCTGTCGGGTGGTCACAAGTGAAAGGAGTGTTGGTGTTTTAATCTAATCCACTGTGAAGATTTGTCTATATCGTAAGACCACATTGAGACAGATATGGCAATTTCATGCAATATCCTTGAAAAACCTTATTGAATTAAGTTTAAGTAACTTGGGAGTTCATTGTATTAAATGCAAAGATTATGTATTATTGTGGGCTGGGACTGCATGTAACCTCTCTTGGGGAAAGAGATGATGTGAACCCTGGGAATGTTAAGAACTTCAAAGGACTGTACTGAACAATGGACTTGACAAGGACTTTTGGGACAAAGTGTCAAGTGGTTTGCCAGGGGAATCTCTAGTGGGAGATGAATGCAAATTCCCCACCACCGCAATGCAAAAGCCCAGCCTTTTAAAGGTAGGCCCCAGCAGAGAACTACTGTCTGCTGATCACCTTTTCCCAGAGTCTCAAGATCAAAGGCCCAAGGAAAGGATAGACTAAACTATTCATGAGTGTGCTAGTTCTGAGCTAAGGCTGTTATCAACTTGTAACCATGGGGAAAACTCCTACCAGAGACTCTGCTGGAGTTGGGGAGTGATCTATGGTAAGCTTATTAGCATGCATGTAGGTTCTTTTATTGTTCTTAATGTGTTTTCTCTGTAATGTTTTCACCTTCGAGCAAAATGCAGATGCTGACCTGGCTAGGCAGTCTGGCTTGCTGGGGATATCACAGTGAAGGCAGGGAACTGTGCAGCCTGGCAAAACCCACTCAGGAAGGAGAAAGACAGGGGTCTCTGCCCAAGAAAGGTGAGAGCTGTAGAGTTGGGAGCCTAGAGTGGGTGCTCTTAAGGAACCATGGAGGGGGAATACAGGTGCAATTGACCTGAACCATGACACATTTGGTAGCCTCTATTCAGGAGAAGCTATGGGCTGCGTGCAGCGGGCCAGGATTGAGGTGCTCTGGCACACCTGTTTGAGGTGGCTCAGGACTGGACTAGCAACAGGTGCTCAAGTCAAGGTGGGGAACACACCATCAGCGCTCTTTGGGAGTGGAAGAGCAGTGAACTGAGTGAGGTCCACTGTCAGAGTTGTGGGACTCGGTAAGGTTGGATTTGCTGCAGGACAGTGTTGAGTTGCACTGACAGAGCTGGGTGGTGACGATACCTAACTTCAGCCTGTGCTACGCCCAGCTCTTGCCATTGCGGTGAGACTCTCTGCTCCCCGCACAGTAAAATTCACCCCCCAAATTAACCATCAAAACTCCAGAATGAGACTTTTTAAAATAAATAACTCAAATGTCCCTCAACAATCCCCAATACACGTGTGACAGAACATGATAATCATCAACTACTAAACACGAACCTACAAAGCCCACAGAGAGAGTTCAGCAGCTAAACGCAACAGAGGAGTTCCCACCTGCATTCACCAGGATGGAAAGCCCCCAAAGGTGAAGAGTAGAGAGAAGCTGGACCACGAAGGGGTTGCTACCAATTCACTGAGCCCAAGAACACACACAGTTTGCCTAGGCTGCATTGGCAATTTGCCTGGAGCCCAAGGCCAGCACCTCCTCTGCATAAAGACACAGCTGCCCTCAGCTCTAACACAGAGGAGTCACCCATGTAGAAGCAGTCTCTGTGAGCCACACCTCCGAGTTAAAGATAGGGGCAGCCGCATCATAGAATTTAACTATTGTTTGGAACATCTATAAGGAATTACAGCCCCAGGATTAAACTACACTAGCCACTAAGTGTTACTGTTGCTCTACAGCAACAGAGTCATATTTAAAATGGCTGCAACTTACGTCTTGGACAACACAGAGCCCGCTGTTGGAGCTAGGGAGCAGTAGTTATAATTATGTATAACTTATTAATGGGATTTCCCTAAGACTAGAGTAAGTTTGTGGTGAGGGCTTTAAAGTGAGAACAAGTTACGGTGCAAGAGTACACTGAAGTGAAGTCATTTGAATTATTTATCATTTGCTACATTTTTTTTTTTAAATGGATTAGGACATGGAGCCTTTTTGCTTCCAGGTAACTTGTAAGCAAGCTTTGTTACCAGCTAATGACTGCTAGATAGTTTATGTGAAATGAATTAAAGGAGCTCACACTAGTTCCTAGCGAGCAGATATTTTAAAAGTTCTACCATCACAAGTGGCACTGTCCTACAACACGGTTGGCAGACTCAGCAGAGGTGCCAAAGATTGAATAGAGCACCCTAGAGGTCAAGGTTGAGGTGTACTGGTAGAGGGCAGCTTGCAGCGCTACTGCCTGTGCTGTATCTGCTCTGGCCAGGGGGGAGGTTGCGTTCAATCTCCAGTCAATCAGCATTAAGCTCAGTTTAAAGAACTGTGCAACCGCTACACCCTAAAGAATTCTTTAAACTCATTTTCATACTTTGGCATTTCTTACATCAATAGCCACAGACAATGGGCTAACAGGCGTCCTTAGGACAGAGGTGATTTGGAGTTAAATGATGAACAACTGAGATGGACGGTGAGCGCTTTACCAGTGACTTCAACAGACTTAATAAGACTCTCCGGCACTAATGAGCCTACGCTGTGCTCTATGTTCCCAATTCAATGCAGTTTGGAAGAAGAGCCATCGATAGGGACAGTTTCCATATGTGAGACAATTCCCAGGGCAGGAGGGCAACCGGGGGTGGGAGAAAACGATAGGTGATCTCACTTCAGGACGTCAGTGCCTTGAGAAACAGGATAATGATGGGCACCGGGACTCTGTTGGGAAGCAGCCCACTGCACCAACACGGACGGGGCACTCTGGGTAGGGGGGCAAAGCATCTCGGGAGAGGAAGGAACGCTGAGAATCAGAGAGGAAAGGGAGGAATGAAAATATGCATGTACAAGAGTGTAAAAAAAAAGTAAAAATATCCATCTCACTCTCTCCTTATACAGCTAGTGAGGTCCGTTCTGCTGCTTCTGCTGCATGCAAACTCTGATGTCAATGGGAGCTGCATGCATATAGCAGTGGCAGAATCGGATCCACTGTGTTCAGAGGAAGCTGTTTATCACTTTCCCTCCCCCAGGACAGGGGGGAGATAAGATTTCTATCTATAGTCTCTCATCTAATGATTGTCTCCCTGCATTCTATTCTTTATTCTGACTGCAGCCTAGCTTTTATTCTAATAGATAACGTTCTAGCCCAGGAGAGCCCAAACTGCAGACCAGAACCCCATCATGCAGCCTGTGGCCACCCTTCCCCTGTCATTGCAGGGTGAGGATAAAGCTGATCCAGGCTGCAGGTTGTAATTGCTGGTGAACTCAACCAACAAGCAGTTTCTAGTAGGTACAAACATAGGGCATCTTTTGATTTTCAAGCATACATTTAGGTGCCAGGTAGGCTTGGCCTGTGGGGTCCCAGAAAGCTGCTAATGCAGCCCTTGAAGTCCCAATGTTTGAGAGCCCCATTCTATCATATAAGCATCCTGCTAGTTGCACTGAATTCTCTCTTACACAAACTTAAATGAGAGCACCCACTGGCATCTTCCCCAACCAACTGGCTCACCTGTCACCATTGGCTGATATGGCCTCAAACTTGGGTTTCTTCTTTGGAATTTCGTTCTGAATAGAGGAGGTGGATAAGGTTTTCTGGCTATGAAGGAAAAACAATTAAGATACACGTCAGAACCTAAAAGGCCTGTGAATCAGAGACTGTCTGGAAACAAGAAAGAGGCACAGATAAATATCATCTCCCACTAAAGCACAGCCACAACAAGCTTAGAGAGAAGAGAGCTCCAAGCATAGTGATGGCCAGATAAAAGATCATTCCTTAAAGAGAAACTAGAGTTTATTTTATACAATGTGCCAATCAAACCTCTAGGCACATATCATTCTATGTTCAAAACCGTATATTTTAAAATAAATCTAAGTTATAATATAATATATGGAGATATACCTATCTCATAGAGCTGGAAGGGACCCTGAAGGGGTCCAGCCCCCTGCCTTCACTAGCAGGACCAATTTTGCCCCATGATCCCTAAGTGGCCCCCTCGAGGATTGAACTCACAACCCTGGGTTTAGCAGGCCAATGCTCAAACCACTGAGCTATCCCTCCCGCCCAATATCAACAAGAACTGTAATACACTCCGCAATGCACAGAAAAGGATACCTTCCCCAATCAGTTCATCCCAAGTCCCCACTGAGAATACCTCAGCAGCAGCCCCCAGATGTTCAAACTAGGGAACATCACCAAGAGTCTCCTAGGTGATCTCAGCTGCAGTGTTTGATCTGAATCAGTCAATTTTGAATGCTGGGGAAACATGTCTAGTGGTCGAGTCAGGAGTCCTAGCTCTGCCAACTGACTTGCTGTGTCATTTGGGACAAGTCATTTCACTTTTTTGTACCCCAGTTTCAGTCACCTGGAAGATCAAGGCTATTGAATGAGTTAATGCACTTCTGTCATTAATTTGACAAATGCAGTTTAGCTTTCATTATTTGAGAAAACAGCATAATGTCAGTAAACATTCTGTAAAACAGATCTCACTACAGAGTTGTCACACTATTAGGAGTTTAGGTCAGAACTACTGGGTTTGCATATTCATTAAGTCAGAATTATCAAGGCTTTACGAAAAAAGATGTATAACGATGTTAAAAGTCACCACAGCTACGCAGTAGTGAGGTCCAAGACACTTCTCTCACTTTTGCTGGAAGAGGGGCTGATGGGTTTGAAGCAGTCAGCCCTCCAGCGGGAGGAAAGTGCTAGAACGGAGCATCTATGCAGCATTTACATGCAAGTTACCTGTTGTAGTGGCTGCCACTGCTGAGCCTGCTGAACTGCTCCTTCTCTTGCAGGCTCGTCCGTGAAGAGCTGCTTAGATGTTTGCGTTGCTCTTTGGTCTTCTGTAGGACCCGTTTGTAGGACAAGGTACACAGCCAGCACAGCAGCTTCCCGTCCACCTGAAAGGCAAGGTAGGAGTCAGAGGATTTTACCTTGCTTCCTCCCCACATCCCAAGCACGGAGTAGACAAGTAGCCTGATGGCAACTTCAGATCAACCATCCTCAGGATTTACAGACACAAGGTATGCAGTCTCAAACAAAACACAAGCAGTGACTCGAGGGGTCCCTGATGTGGTTAGAAAGGGTGTTGACTGCATTCAGCACTGCCAGTGAAACCAGCACAGTCACAGTGATAAAAACTTGGCCCAGCTACCATCTGTTCTGAGCGGACACTTCCTGGCTTGTTTATATCACGTGTTCCCCATGACATTTTAGAGTAAGAAATCACATCCTGTGCAATTTGGGTTTTTATAAACACAAAGCTCAACACCTGGACTTCCAAGGCACATGCTTTGGGAACCTGAACACTAATACTCTATGCCAGTGGTTTTCAACTTTTTTTCATTTGTGGACCCCTAAAAATGTTTGAATGGAGGTGCGGATCCCTTTGGAAATCTTAGACATAGTCTGTGGACCCCCAGGGGTCCGCAGACCACAGGTTGAGAACCACTGTCCTATGGTAACAACAACCTTTTGTGGATCCCTTAAGGATTAGACACAGTCTGCTGACACCAACAGGTCCGCGGACCACAAGTTGAAAACTATTGCTCTAAAGGGGCTTTGTCCAGATGGTGGGAACTATTTATATAGCATCCAAAACTGTAGGCCTGGGGCTCATGTTAAATCCACAAAGACTTATGCATATGCTTAACTTTGGGACAATTCACAGTATGTACAGTTCCCTTTATCTCTACCACCCATTTTGGAGTGGGGTCCCTTTTCACGTGTGTGAGCATCTACACTCAGTCCAGTTCAGAATAAGACCTGATCAAGGAACTACAGTGCTGAAAATCTAAAGTAATCCAATGAATTTAGTGTTTTAACATCTCTCATAGCAAATGTAAATTCTTGAGCTGGCCAGAAAATACTTTATAGCTGACATGTTACTGTTGCTGAGATCCTGTGATTCTGTGCAGAAGATGAACAGGCTATTACTGTGGTTAGCTTTTTCACCTTTCCAGCCCCATTTTACATAGAAACTCACCTTCTTTCTATCATCCTTCCTGTCGAATGCACACTGTTGCTTGCACTGTTCACAGGAGAGGGGTGGCCCATACTTCTTCTCTGAGTTCGTACAGCGCTGGCACTTGTTGCCAATAAATGCTGCTATTATGTTGCAGTACTGGCATGGTTTTGGCTTTAAAAAGAAGGACAGATACTGTACAGGTTAGCAATGCTTTGTAAATACATGGCACACGTGCATTTTTCTATCACTCAAACACTCTCATCTTCATAGTGACTCAAGAATTGTACATGTATCTAGATAAGCCAGTGATCAGGCATCCAAACTAATTGCAGTATATGTGATTGGCCAGGATACCGACTTCTGCATAAGGTGCCATGGGATCTTTAATGACAAGTGGTCAGGACCTAAGCTTCAAACCTCATCCTAAGGGGAAGAAATGTTTATTCCAGTTTCCTGGTCAAATTTCAATTTAGGTGATCACATTCTGACTTCCCCAAATCTCCCATTTAGTTTCAACTGGATATGGGATAGGTCACTTGCTGTCCTAAATTCATGTGAAGTATTGCCATTCACCATAAAGAAGTGTCTTATGTTTCACCCAAAAGGACACTGCATTTCAGTAGTGGGTGAGGTAGCCCCTACGCAGACAGGCTGTAACACACTTTCGGATGAAAGACAATGGAAACAGCCTTATAATTACGAGGGTGGACGGGAGAGTCCCCGGCACTTACCGTTCCATAGAGCTTCACGTTCTGAGCACATTTCTTGCATATTGTGTTGGTTTTGCTATTAAAACAAAAGATTAAGAAAAAGCAAGAATGAAGTATAACTGTGCCAGCAATATCTGGATACAGATTAAGCCCTCTGCGCTTGAGAGCTAAGTTTCCCCTAAACATACAACTCTCCTGACAGGATATTTGTATTCATGTTCACTAGTGGCTTTTATATAAAATGTATTTGCTATCCCTGCCTGGTGATGATAATCTACCAGAGTGAGGTATTCTTGAAAGACAGCATTTTCATAAGGCAGCCCCTTTAATTTAACTAAGGCCTCAGCCTTTAATTTCAGCATGTATTTGCTCACTTGGGATTCTGGTCACCAACAAAACGAGTTAGTTGGTCACCAGCTAATCTGCTGCGGACATTTACCCAGCATTAAACCACATGATTTAGCACTAGTGATAATCTCAGTACCGGAGAGGGCAAGCACTAGAATAGCAGGGTTGATGCAGATCAGGATTGAGATTCATTGACCCCTATACGCAGGATGGAAAACAGGGAACCACCTTGCACAGTGCCTGCATGAAATATGCTCAACGGCTGCTGGGATCGTTGGTCCCTCTTCTTCATATTATCACAAAAATGAAATTAAAACCAAGCAGAAAACCACGTTTACTGCTGCAAATGCAGAAGGACAAGACAGGTATTTACGCTACAGCATAGAGAAGAAGAATCATTTTTGCATGCTAAAACACAGAAGGGGAACAGCTTCCAGGAGCACCCAGGCACATCACTGAAAGATACAGCCGAGCGCCACCCAGGAAGAAATGCCACACACCATGCTGCAAAATCAAGAGCACAGAATGTGTCTGCCTGACAGAGATTGGGACTATGATTAGAGCCTCATCAAGGGGCACAATACTGGCCCCTACAAGCACTCGGACGATGTATGAAGGGAGTGCTGGATCATTGAAGGCACAACACAAGGGGCATAACGAGGACTTCAAGGAATGGGCTGCTGTAACCAATTGGCCTATGGGTGACGGACACAAAGAATCACCAGTGGAAGGAGAGGAGGACAGGAATTTAGTTTCAGAAACATTTTACAACAGAAAACGGGAGCGGAGAGAAAGGATGGCTCAGGGCTTTAGGTTGCCAGTTCATAAACAGCATAGGCCACTAGTTACCCAAAGCTATTACCAACTGATGGTTGCTCATTGGCTTATGTGAAATTAGTTTGGTGGCTCTCAGTCTTGTTCCCACATTACAAGCCCTGCCCCAATTGGCACTAACATACCATCTTCACTTTCTCAGCAGAACTCTCAAGGCCACCAAACTGTCTCCTTAATCTTTCCTGGGGATACCTAAAGATCAGGGTTAAGTTACTTTAGTGGGCCAGTGTGTGTGAAGCTTGTACCAGTACTGCTTCTGCTGTACCTGTTCTATGGAAAATTTCAGTTTCCAGAGCTGTCAATAAATGCTAAATTCACACATAGAAAAAGGGACCTTGTTGAGAGAATCAAGATGCTGAAGCGGGACTATTTTGGATATGTATTAAAGAAGCAGATGCCAACTATTTTTTATTGTCCAGTGTTTAAGCTTTGCAGAAATTTACCTTTCCTGTTGGAATTCGGTCCTACAGTAAGTGCATTTGACAATGGGATGCGCGATTCGACACTCCTGCAGCAAAAAGTAGAGTTAGTGCTTCTACCACACACGTTCCCCAAAGACTCAACACAACAACGGAACAGCTTGGACAAAGCAGAGGTATTCTTCACGGCAATGGTCATGGACCAGTCATCCTGCAATCGCTCCTCCCAGGGCCCCCCCATCCCCCCATGGGCCCCCCACTCCTCCCAGGGGCCCCCCATCCCCCCTCCACTCCTCCCAGGGGCCCCCCTTCCCCCCATCCCCCCTCCACTCCTCCCAGGGGCCCCCCATCCCCCCATGGCCCCCCCACTCCTCCTGGGGCCCCCCATCCCCTCACTCTTCCCAGACCCCCACTCCTCCCAGGGCCCCAAGTCCCCGCGCCCCCGGACCTTGCAGAGCTGCTGCCCCTGGCTCAGCGCCTCGAAGGAGAAGCGCTGGTGGCACTTGGTACAAGCGTAAAGCGCCGCCATCCCGCCGCCCGCACTGACAGGCGCAGCCTAACCCGGGACGGGCGGTCGGGCAGCCGCGAGGCGGGGCTGCTACACCCGTCGCCGCCATTGGCTCTCGGTAACGTCGCTCATCGGGCGCGGCGCGCGGTCCGACGCCGTCTCACGGCGCCCATTGGTTCTCCGGAGTGCCACTCCTGTGTGAGAGGGCGGGGCACGTCGAGGTCCTTCGGGTTGGGTAGAGCGGGAGTGTTTACGTCCCCGGGGATTTCTCCCATCCGGGCTGTGGACGGCGCGGTGACGTCACCCTTGCGCGTCCCGGGGGCTCCCTCCAGCGTCCGGCGGCTCACGCGAGGGGAGGAGGCCTCGCAGAGGAGGAAGTGTCCCAGAAGCCCCCGCGCGCGCGATGGCGACCAGGAACTGAAGTGGGGAAGATCAGTTAGAATGAATGAAGGCTGCCGAGCTGGGTCTGCAGGCTTCCGGGGGGGGGAGGAGCAGATGGGAGTGGGAGGGCAGGTGGGGGAGGGGGTAGATGTGGGGGAGGGTAGATGGGTGGAGGTGGGCAAATGGGGGAGGAGGAGACGAGGGGGAGGAAGAGGGGAGCAGGTGAGGAAGGAGGAGGTGGGGGGGTACATGGAGGGGGTAGATGGGGGAGGAAGAGGGGAGCAGGTGAGGAAGGGGGGGGGGGGGGGGGGGGGGGGGGAAGGGGGGAGCGGGTGAGGAAGGAGGAGGTGGGGGGGGACATGGAGGGGGCAGATGGGGGGGGAAGAGGGGAGCAGGTGAGGAAGGGGGGGGGGGGGGGGGGGGGGGGGGAGGAAGAGGGGAGCAGGTGAGGAAGGAGGAGGTGGGGGGGTACATGGAGGGGGTAGATGGGGGAGGAAGAGGGGAGCAGGTGAGGAAGGAGGAGGTGGGGGGTACATGGACGGGGTAGATGTGGGGGGGGGTAGAAGGGAGAGGAAGAGGGGAGCAGGTGAGGAAGGAGGAGGTGGGGGGTAGATGGGGGGGTAGATGTGGGGGAGGAGGAGACGGGGAGGAAGAGGGGAGCAGGTGAGGAAGGAGGAGATGGGGGGAGGTGGACTTGCGGGTAAATGGGGGGGGGGAGGGAAGGAGACACACAAGGTGGGTTTTGAAGTGCTACCATAATGCAGGCAGTACCACTGGAGCCGGGGGAGCAGACGTGATGGGGAGAGCTGTGTGAGACGCAGTGTGGACGGAGACCTGGGGGCAGAGGAGAGGAAGTTGATGGGTGTAGATACATCAAAGGCGGAAGGAAAGTGAGAAAAAGAGACGGGAGAAAGAGAGGCAGGATTCTGCATGCGAAAACCCCTGAGTCTTTGGCTTTCTTTGTGATGGGAATCCCAGCCATTGATGGCTGGCTGCCAAAGTAGCTGCATATCTGCCAGCCAAGCTGCAGTTTGCTACTGGTGTGAAGTCTGGGTAAGAAGGCCCCAGCGTTGCAAATTGCAGCTTTCTTTGTCTGCACTAAAAGTTTACACAGGGTGTAGCTTCATCAGTTGCTGGGGAATCAGGACATATTTCTAATATAGTAAGGCCTTAGACATTCTAATTACTGGAGCAATACAAGGACAAATCATTACAATGCATAAATGCTTTTAATTTAATAATAAAAATTAACCAGCAAGAAGCGGCCATCTTGATGGATGTAGATCAGGTGTTATGAATTTAAATTTGGCCCCAAATATATTTTTTTCAAAAGAAAGCTTTTATAAAACTGAAAGAACAAAAGACATTTTCCTCATTTTAAGACTTCAGAGAAAGCAGTTTTTAAACTAATAGACATTCTCCTGTAGTGTTTGAAAACTAAAATTTTGCACCACTTAATAACCTAAAAGCGAAACTGGTTTAATTGATTATCATTGCCCTCCCTGACAGAAATGTAAATACCAAAGTGCCATGTAGGTTGGGTTTTAAAAATTCTTTCTGAGGATCTAAAGTATTATGAGTAACATCTGTAAAGAAAATGACTTATGATCATGTTGACAAAGAACGCACAATACTTTTGTCTGATTCTTGGGTGCCATATTTCAAGTTTGCACATAATTGCATAATTTCCTACTGCTCTCCACTCCAATGAGGGATATCTGAAACTTTTGGAGAATTGAGGTTTCACTACACTTTATAAAATACTAGTAATACTAGTAAATGTTCTTTAGCATATTTTATGGAAGAACATAAGAACGGCCGTACTGGGTCAGAGCAAGGGTCCATCTAGCCCAGTATCCTGTCTTCCAACAGTGGCCAACGCCAGGGGGAGGAGGGATAGCTCAGTGGTTTGAGCATTGGCCTGCTAAACCCAGGGTTGTGAGTTCAATCCTTGAGGGGGCCACCTAGGGATCTGGGGCAAAATCAGTACTTGGTCCTGCTAGTGAAGGCAGGGGGCTGGACTCCATGACCTTTCAGGGTCCCTTCCAGTTCTATGAGATAGGCATATCTCCATATATATATAGAGAGAGAGGGAGTGAACCTAACAGGCAATGAGAGGGAGTGAACATAACAGGCAGTGATCTCTCTCCTGCCATCCATCTCCACCCTCTGGCAAACAGAGTCTAGGGACACCATTCCTTACCCATCCTGGCTAATAGCCATTAATGGACTTAACCTCCATGAATTTATCTAGTTCTCTTTTAAACACTGTTATAGTCCTAGCCTTCACAACCTCCTCAGGTTGAAGTAGTGAAAATGAAATTTGAGGGCCTCACTGCAATGCTCTGGTCTTGAATCTTTCCTATGAAGGGGTGGGGAGAAACTGTTGTGATTTAGGCTGTCTACACTGCCACTTTCAGTGCTAAAACTTTTGTTGTTCGGGTAAAGCTACCACCGCTCGTTCGGGGTGGGTTTTTTTTATTGCCAGGAGAGCTCTCCCCCGGTGATAAAGCGTGTCTACACTGCCCATATCACAATGTGGCTGCGCACGGGAGTAGTGTTGACATACCCTCTGTGGGAAATGGGTGTGCAGATTAGGGAGGTCCTGCTGTATTTAACTATCTCAATGGCTAGTTTAACTACCAGATAAGTATGCAGTGTGGTGGAGTAATAATGAAGGATGTGAAACTTGTCGCTTTACAGAGAATGCTAGAGCTTGCCTGGAGACTCTTGACTGGGAAAAGTTACAATCATGGCTAAACCAAGAGGCAGAGGAAGCTGAAGACAATGATATTATTCCAACTCCTCACTGATAAACACAGTGACTCCCTGTAGGGAGCAGGGGTTCATGTAGATGTTGGGGAACATGACTGTCCAGCTTGCTGGAACATGGCACTTCCTGCAAAAATGTAAAGACTAAAACTGGCTTGATGCAAGGAATAAAGGACTTGACTAGAAAAGCTGATGGCAGTACAGAATGAGGTCTGCCAAACCTCATGACCTGGCTAAGGAAAGGGGTGTCCTATTCTTTGCTGTGTCACAGCTGCTATAATCACTAAGGAAAAATGTTTGATCAGCTGAATGGCAGTGTTCACAAAGGTGCTATGCTGCTGCAGGAAATTCAATAAGAAGCATTCAAAAGTGCCTGTGCTTCACGGGTCTCCCAGTACAACTCCACAAGTAGAATATTCAGGCTCGTTTATTATCTTGCAAAACCCGGTAGGCTTGTTTCAGATCTCCCCAGGGCGGCCAGCTTGCAGCAGTGGATGGCTTGGGCGTTGGATGAAAGAACTGTTTGGTCCTTATCGGAGCCAAAATTGCTGAGTGGATGGCTCAAATGACATATGAAAAATGTTGTTATGGTGGAGATTCCCCCAGCTCACCTGGAACTGAATTGGAACCAATATCAACCTAAAAGTGAAAGGCTCCGTAATTCATTTCCCTCAACCGCCCACAAGCCAGCCAGCCTTCCTAAACTGGGGCCAGATTGGAACTGGTGTTGTAATAACCCTGGATCCCATTCCATAGAGTCTGTTTTTGGAAGTTTAAGACCAACAGCTTGGAGAGTAAATAGTTTGGAGGTTCGGGGAGTACAAGTTGCCAAAGAAAACTTGTCAGCTTCCGTTCCCTTTCACATTGTAGGGTTTTTCAATAGCCCGTCAGTTGCTTCTGTACGTTTTATGAACAGATATTTCCAGTTTCTGACTCTCCTTGTGTCCAGTGCTCTGTGAATAATTAACTTGCTTTTTGCAAGTCATAAAAAATGTGTCCCAGACATCATCATCCAGTGCTGAAATGCAGCCATCTCTGGGCTGAAGCATGGTAGCTGTTAACAACCACACAGCAAAGCTGCACAAAGATCACCCACCCAGCAAAAGTGCAGCTGCCTCTGGTGTGCAACAGTTTAGTGCAAGGAGAAAACCCAATCCAGTTGAAATCTAGGGAGGCAGAATGGAGTTAGCTGGTTTGGGCTAGACACGTTAGCAAACTCCATCATCCTAATACTCTGACCTCCAGAGTGGAATGTGTTTGGTTCAAAAGATGCCCTGGCATTTCCCCCAAGAGTATGAGCATTAAAACCCTAGATCAAGACTTTCAAAATTGACCAGTGAGGTGCCCAACTTGAGGAACCTTAAAGGGGCCTGGTTTTCAGAAAGTGCTGAGCCACCTGCTTATGATGTGATTCTTTGATCTACACATTCCAATCTGGGGGCTAGTCTGGATTTATTTCTGGATGTTTTCTGGAAGGCTGGTCTTGCTGTTAAGGCATTGAGTTAGGATTTAGGGACTTGAGCAACCCACTTTCCCACCTCATCATGATCATATGGCAACCCCCATGATGGGATGGTTGAGATAATCAAGAGAACACTCCACGGTGAGTAAAGTGGACATAGTTTCTGCTGTTATTGGCTGAAGGCCTTCAACTGTATTGTGACATGTCTGTTGTGAGGTCATCAAGGTGTATGCAGGGGCTGCAGACTGCATTGATCAAGAGAGGCAGCAGGAGGAACAGCTGCCACTTCCAGCACAGCTGAGTGAGGGGACCCAGGGAATGGGGTACTACCAGCCCTGCTGAGGAGAACCTGATGCACTGGTGAGGTTACTTGCCGTATTGAGGGAAACCTGAATCAAAGAAGGGCTTACCACCAGCTCTGCTGAGGGGAATTTTATGAGAGGTTACCAGCCTATGAAGAGAATCCCTCTTGGGCAGTGTGTAACATCATGGAGAAGAATTCACCCAAGCCTGCACTGAAACAGCCAGCAATTGGTATTGACTTGGGCACCACTAAATCCTGCGTGGGCCTCTTCCGAGATGGCAAGGTGGAAATAATTGGGAACAACCAGGGCAGCCGCACCACACCCAGCTGCGTGGCCTTCACTGAGACGGGGAGGTTGATAGGGGATGAGGCAAAGAACCAGGCAGCCCTCAACTCTCCTAACATCGTATTCAGTGCCAAGCGCTTGATTGGCCGAACATCTGAAGACCCTGTTGTGCAGGCAGATGCGGAGTTCTGGCCCTTCCAGATAGTGAAAGCTGAAGGAAAGCCCCAGGTGCAGGTGTCCTACAAGGGAAAGGAGAAGGTTTTCTACCCAGAGGAGATTTCTGCCATGGTACTGGGCAACTTGAAGGAGATGGCTGAGGACTACCTGGGCCACCCCATCACCCATGCCATTGTTACTGTGCCAGCCCACTTCAATGACTCCCAGCGCCAGGCCACCAAAGACGCTGGGGCGATCGCCGGCCTCAATGTGCTGAGGATCCTCAGTGAGACTACAGCCGCCGCCCTGGCCTACAGCCTAGACAACCCTAGCAATGGAGAACACAACGTGCTTATCTTTGACCTGGGTGGAGGAACCTTCAATGTCTCCGTCCTCACCATTGATGGGGGCATCCTCGAGGTGAAGGCCACCTCTGGGGACACCCATCTGGGAGGGGATGATTTTGACAACTGCCTGGTGAGCTTCTTCATAGACGAATTCCTAAAGAAACATCAGGAGAACATCAGCAAGGACAGGAGGGCTGTGTGGAGGCTCAGGAGGGCTTGCGAGGCAGCCAAACGCACCCTGTCCTCCAGCATCAAAGCCAGTATCGACTTGTACTGCCTGTACAAAGGGATCGATTTCCATGCAGACATCACCCGGGCCCAGTTCGAGGAGCTGTGTGCTGACCTCTTCCGAGGGACCCTGAAGCCCGTGGAGAGGGCGCTGCAGGATGCAAAGCTGAGCCAGGCCCAGATCCATGATGTTGTCCTGGTGGGCGCCTCCACCCGCATCCCCAAGATCCAGGAACTGCTGCAGGATTTCTTTGGCGGCCGGCAGCTGAACAAAAGCCTCAACCCGGATGAAGCTGTGGCCTATGGGGCAGCTGTTCAAGCCGCCATCCTGATCGGAGAGAGGTCAGAGGTCACGAGGGGCCTGCTTGCCCTGGATGTGGTGTCCATGTCTCTGGGGATTGAGACGGACGCAGGGAAGATGCACACCCTGATCAGACGCAACACTGCCATCCCCGCAGTGGTAACTCGGACCTTCACCACCTTCGATGACCATCAGCCTGACCTGCTCATCCGTGCCTATGAGGGGGAGAGAGCTACTGCCAAGGAGAACCACCTGCTTGGCCGTTTCCTTTTGAAGGACATTTCCCCCGCCCCCCGTGGCATGGTCTTGGTGGAGGTGACCTTCTATATTAACGCAGATGGCATCCTGACTGTGTTTGCCCTGGACAAAGTCGCCGGCAATGCCAACCCCATCGCTGTGGATGCCAACAAGGGGCGACTGAGCAGAGAGGAGATACAGAAGTTAGCGGCGGAGGCTGAGAAATACCGAGCTGAGGACAGGGCACAGAAATGGAAATTGGCCACCAAGAACTACCTTCAGTCCTGCGCTTTCAGTGTGAAGCGGACCTCGGAAGATATCCTTAACTACTTCACCTTGCAGGCCAAGAAGAAGGTGATGGAGAAATGTCAGCTGGCCTTCTCCTGGCTGAGTCCAACTGGATGGCTGAAGAGGAGGAGGTCAGGCCCTATGAAAATGGTCTCGGGGAACTCCCTCCCAGGACTTAAACGCCTCAGTAACAGCACCACGGGCATCAACAGAACAAAACCAAACAAGTTCGTGGTTACCACTTGCAGCTGGACTTTCCAGTTCACCCAAACTACCACTGTGATCTACCCATAGGAAGTCCTAGCAGGGACCAAGGAAGCTAAGCTTGCTGGTTGCTGTTGATTTACCTGGATTTACCATCTGATATAGCCAATTCATAAATGGGACCCTTCCATGAATAACAGCCATCGGCCTCAATAAATTCTGCCTCTCATACATGACTGTACAGGTGCATTTACTAATTACTGGGCAAATAGCACGCTCCATGGAGTGTACGCCACAGATGTATTTGGGCTGCGATGTTTAAAGGAACCTAAGAGAGTTAGGTGCCAAATCCCATTGAACTTCACTGGGAGGGGCTCCTTCCAAAATACTAGCCTTGGCGTCACAGTCTGTCAGTTGTTTAGGGACTTTTGAACAGGTTTGTGTGTTTAATGTAGAACCTATAGAAAATGTCTCCTTTCCAACGGATAACCTAGAAATTTCCAAATTTTAGGGAGAGATTCTAGTCTGTTATGTTAGGGTAAATCTGAAGTGACTCCATTGAACCTAGCAGAGTAAGGAGCAGATTCTGATCTCAGTTACACTGGGGTAAATCTGGAGTAACTCCAGTTAAGTCAAAATAGTTAGGTACAGATTGTGATCTGCTACCCAGATGTAAATCTGTATTGACTCTGGAGATGCGTATCTTTTCAGATATATATCCCCTCTTATTTGTCTCCTCTGTAATCTAAACAGCCTATATCTTTTATAAACTGATTGAGTCTGTCCAGGCCTCCAAAACAATTCCTTAGTTACTTACCTTTGGATCTCTTCAGTTTCTTCTATAATATGCCAAAATTACTAGATCTGGGGAAAATGTTTGCTATGAAAAAGAAAAACATCCACAAAACTTGTCAACTCACCCGTGTGCTCTGTGACAAATATAAAACTCGTACGTTCAAAGAAGGGTCGAGATTCATGATCCTCTAAAAGCCAAAATTGTTTTTTAGTGACTGCAGTCAAGGGAATAAAAGACCTGGAAATCTGGGTTTCCAACATACTTTGCAAATACAGCCTGCACTCTGCATTATTCCTGCAGAGCCATCATTGCTCTCTGTAGAACATGAATTCAAGCTAGCATCCTGCTGTGAATGAGGAAAGAGTTCATTTCAGAATCATCACAGCAAATGGTAAAATAACGTAAAGCGGTCTAACAGCGAGTGAAACAAGGCAAGGAAATGCGATGCTGCCCTCTGGTGAGTGGAATCCTAACCCCTAAAGAAGATCCATCTCTCAAGCTGTTCTTTAAAGGAGGAAGATGGGCTGAGGAATTACCCTGGTGTCGTCAGCTCTAAATGACACCCCTCTACTGCTTGAGCTACATGAAAATTCTTATAGCTGGTAAAAATAGACGGTCACCTAGGCCTTGTAGTGCACAAGTTGTACTATACCAATGCAGTTAAAATGATATAATCCCTGCTCACCTCCAGTGTGGATGCAATTATACCAGCATAAAGGTGTCTTATACTAGTAGAGTTTATTCCTGTTCAGGAAGAGGAATACTGTTCTGGTAGAAATACACTTATGCCTGCTTCTACACTAGAGGTTGTACTGATAGAACGATCAGTTAAAAAACATACCTCTAACCAGCCAAGTACAAAAATTGTTTAGACCAGGCCTTAGTCTCTCTCTGGGGCCATTTGGTCTGGTGTCCAGGAGGACACAGGACAGGTTATGGACTAACCCGCAGATGAGAGCTAGTTCAGGGTTCTTGGTGGAGACAAGGGGCTGGGATTCCTCCATCCAGAGATTAATGCCAGGAGAAAGGCAGGTCTTTCTCCATGAAGAAGAGGAAAGGAGTCAGCTGTGTCAGTTCCTGAGATAACTGCACCTGTGACTGGAACAGAGCAGATAATTGATTTTTTTTAGTTTGGAGTTTGAACCAAAAAATCCAGGTGGGGAAAAAAAGTTTGATTTGCTTTGAACCCTTTTCATTTAGGGTGTTTTTCACCCTTTTAAAAAATTTCTTAAAAAATAAATAAATCTGAATTTCAAAACGAAGCACTGTTTTGAAATTAAAGTTGCAACATTTAGTTTTAAAATGGCAGAAATAAACCATTTAGATGTTTTCAGCTCTTTTCCGGCCAAAACTATTTGCTGAATTCAACCTGAATTTGTGATGAGTTTCAGTGGCCTAAAAATGTATTTTTTAGTGTATTTACTATGCATTGAAAATGTGAACTTCTGACCCCTTTGTGGCCTCCTTGAGGGCTGTGATGCTGGCAGACCAGGTCATGTCAGAGGGTATTGAGTCCAATTCACATTTGTATTAGTATAGATCAAAGTGATTGTTAAATGGGTAAGTGTATAGGGTCTTTAAACTTCATGAAAATGAGTGGAATGTTACTTGCATTGTTTCCACTTATCTGTATCCTGTTGCAATGCAATAACAAACATTTACGCTGTGTATACCCCTGTCACTAAATAACCCATCAAATGCAAATGAAGCTTTGTGGAATGCAAATGAAGGAAAGGCTAATTTCAAAGCAAGTGGCCATTGTGTGTCATGACCAGAGGTCAGAGACTCTTAAGTGCATTCCTCACTCACCTTTATCAAAGGAAAAGCCACATGAGTAGTGTCGCTGTCAGCTTGTTTTCTGTGAGAAGAAGCTTTAAAGATGGATTCTGGGAAAGATCCTTCAGCTCTGGACCATATGGACTCTTACAGGGAAGTGTACCAGATAAAAGGCGGAGATCCCCTGAGAGAGTCTGGGTACCCTGACCAGACTTTTGGGAAACTGGCGGTTTATTACATCACTGCCATCATTTGGAATTACAAACGGTGACTCACCTGTACATATATTTTACCTGCTTTAATCTCTCAATAACGCTCATTTCTTTTTCTTAGCTAATAAATCTTTAGTTAGTTTACTACAGAATTGACTATTAGCGTTGTCTTTGGTGTATGATCTGAGTACAGTACCAATTGTTCTAGGGTAAGTGACCGGTCTCTTGGGACTCGGAGCAACCTGATGTGGTGTGAATTTTGGTTCAGGTGACCATTATCACTAAGTTCGGTTTGTCTGGGTGACAAGAGAGGCTGGACAATCCAGGGGACAGTCTGTGACTCCATGCTAAGACTGGGATAGTGATCCAGGAGCTCACATTTGTTACTGGTTTGGTGAAATCTGATTATAGAACCCACCACCAGGTAGGGGTGTCTGCCCCGTTTTCTGACAGTCTGCCCCTAAGGTCGGCACTCACAGTTGTGAGCCACTCGAGACAGCGTGACAAGGGTGTCCCATTTAGTCCTCAGGCCTTTAGCCATCACCTTTTTCCAGGTGTGATCCCACAATCCACTCCCTCCAGATGGAGCATGTAGGTTGCGGAAACCTGCAATTCACTGTAATGACCTCAACAGGCCTGACTTTAATTCAGCCCCTGCAGTCCCGTTCTCTCAGGGGCAGTGACAAGGTCAGCCAGGCACCAGCCAGCTCTCCTAGAACAAAGTACTGTTTATTCAGAAGCATTTCAGAGAAAGGAGATGATGATTTCAGAGAAAACATACCAGGAAACCAAGCATTTATTTGCAGGGCTAGCTTACCAGGCAGTGGCACATCTTCCCCATGGGGATTAAAATACTTCAGACCCTTTCTGCAGGGTCTGTCTCTCTTGATCACAGTTTCATGTTGGTCCTTAGCTCAAATCTGAGAGTCGCCCCTCTGGCTGCGTCAGGGTGGTGGTTTTATACCGTTTTCAGTTCTTTGTTTGCCAGGCCGCTTGAGCGAGGTCAAAACAGTCTATGCAACTTCGCCAGGACCAAACTTCTCCAGACTTGTAACCTGCCTTAGGGATTGGCCTTATTCTTCCACGGCCCCCCAGGGAAACCTTGTAACTCCCCCATTGAATCAGGAATCTAATCACTAGCCAATAAAGATACATGTAACATCAAGTTGACGCAATAGATTTTGATGGTTCCATGTGTCCATAGTATCTGTCACATCAGGTCATGGGCGCGCACGAGCACCACATGTCCTTCCCAGACCAGCTGAATCTGGACCTGTCTGGCTGTCTGGTTTGGAGTTGACTTGAGATGGTTGTGTGGAGCCCACCATGTGCCTCCATGTCTCCTGCTCTTACAGTCCACAGGTGCAATGAAGCCAGGTGGAAAAGAGCTGGGATCCAGGGTCAGGAGAGAATCATAGACGACCGTGTAGGACTGGAAGGGACATCAATAGGTCATTGAATCCAGTCTCCTGCACTCAAGGAAGCACTATGTAATAACTAGACCATCCCTGACAGGTGTTTGTCTAACCTGTTCTTAAAAACCTCCAATGATGGAGACTCCACAACCTCTCTAGGCAATTTATTCCAGTGCTTAACCACCCTGAGAGAGCTTACTGCAGCACAGCTCTATGTCCAGTCTCCAGTCATCGGACAAAAAGGGGGGTTAGTGGATTACCGATTGTTGTAATAAACCATAAATCCAGTGACTTTAAATCCATGACTTTTAATGGCTAGCGAAGTTATGAATAGGAGCTTAAATTCATAACGTTGTCCTATGACTGTAGAGGTGTTATCTGGCCACTTCACCTTGACTGGTCCCTTGAAATAGGAGTTAGCTACTTCTGCTAAACAATCTGTTCCGCCTTGTATTTAGCTGACACACCCTGAAAGCTGGTCTCTCTCACCAACAGCCAGCCAAGTCCAATAAAAGGTATTTCCCCCCCACCCCCCGCCTTGTCTTTCTTCTCCAGCTCAGCGGTGGGCAAAAAGAACCCGTGTCAATAATGTCATCTGATGCCTGTGGAAAAGAAAAGCCATTAGTTAAAGTGATGCTGAAGCCAATGTTTCCTCTAATTTGTCCCATCTATGTGTGGAATAAATGTTATGTGCTCCAATATGGAGGTGATGTGTGGCGGGGATGGGGCCGAGGGGTTTGGGGTGTGAGAGGAGGCTTAGGGCTGGGGTGGAGGGCTGAGATGGGTGGGTGAGGACTCTGGATGGGGTTGCAGGCTCTGGAGTGGGGCTGGGGATGAGGGGTTTGGGGTGTAGGCTGCCCAGGGCTGCAGCGGAGAGAGAGGACTCCCTCCAGCCCTCTCCCCAGCCGTAGGAGCCTGGGGGAGAGGCGTCTCTTTTCTCTGCGCTGCTGCCCCGGGGCTGGGAGAGTCGCCGAAACTCGGCACGCCCCAAGCTCGCCTCTCACCCCACGCCCCTGAGTGCAGTGTGCATGGCTGCACACCTTGGAGGGAACATAGCCTGCAGCGATAGCATGATGGGCTGCCTGTGCATCATCCCAGCGACTCCATATCACGGGGACGCTGTTTTAGGGTGACCAGATGTCCCGATTTTATAGGGACAGTCCAGATTTTTGGGTCTTTTTCTTATATAGGATTCTATTACCCCCCACCCCCTGTCCCAATTTTTCACATTTGCTGTTTGGTCACCTTACGCTGTTTATGAGTATCACAATGATTCCCCCACCCCACCCCCAACTGCAGGTTCCCCTAGAACCGGGGTAGGCAACCTATGGCACGGGTGCCGAAGGCGGCACACAAGCTGATTTTCAGTGGCACTCACACTGCCCGGGTCCTGGCCACCGGTCCAGGGGGGCTCTGCATTTTAATTTAATTTTAAATGAAGCTTCTTAAACATTTTAAAAACCTTATTTACTTTACATACAACAATAGTTTAGTTATATATTAAAGACTTATAGAAAGAGACCTTCTAAAAATGTTAAAATGTATGACTGGCACGCAAAACCTTAAATTAGAGTGAATAAATTAAGACTCGGCACACCACTTCTGAAAGGTTGCCGACCCCTGCCCTAGAAGTTTGTCTGCAGAGACAGCCCAATGCTGCTGCTGTTTTGGAGAAAGGAGGCTCCCAGCTGCCAACACTGGGGCTGGAGGAGCAGTTCCCACTGCTGAGTGGGGACTCGGGGAGGCAGCTTTTGCACCCGTTCGAGCAGCTGTGGCTGGAGCCCCCACCCCCACTGTTGTTAGGGTGTCCAGCTCTGGGGGGGAGGACAGGGGGACGGAGTGTCATGTGAGCAAATGTACTGATGTGGGAGGGTAAAAGTTTGCAGGATCAGGTGCAAAAGGGGGAAGTGGAAGTACCCAAAGTGCTGCCAGGTACAAAGGGAACAAACTGGAAGTAATGGGGGTAGGGGGGAGATGTTCTCTCCCAGTGCTAGTGACCGTGACTTGTGCCATAGGAGGTTAAATGTTTGTAAGTAGACGTGTGCTTTTTAAATGGGTGAGGTCCCTTTAAGCATAAGTTTCGGTTTTCTGGACTCATTTATTTCCTTTTAGCGGAAAGTGAAGAGCCTGTTGATGAGAGAAACAAAACTGGGAGAAATTAAAGGAACAGCAGCAGGGGAAGAGCTTGGGTGAAGGGGTGGAGCAAAGCGATGGGGATAAAAAGGGGCAGCTGACTGGCTTGGGTCCTGTAGCAGCTACATCCTGATCTGCAGGGAGGCGGCTTGTCCTTGGCTCCGCTAGATACAGCTGTGCAAGGTAAAAGGGAGGTGCAAGTTCTCTGCTCAGTAACGGGGTAAATGCAAGGTCATTGCATTGAGCTGGAGAGAGACTCTGGACTGAGCAGGGAATTTAGGATTTTAAACTCGTAGGAGTGACATTTGGGGTTGGGAAGGAATTTTCCCCTGGGTCAGGTTGGCAGAGACCCTGGGGTGGTTTTTTTTTTTCCTTCCTCTGCAGCATGGGGCGTGGGTCACTTGCAGGTTCAAACTTGTATAAATGGTGGATTCTCTGTAACTCGAAGTTTTAAAATCATGATTTGAGGACTTCAGTAACACAGCCAGAGGTTGGGGGATCTGGTCCATTACAGGAGTGGGTGGGTGAGGTTCTGTCACCTGCAATGTGCTGGAGGTCAGACCGGATCAGTGGTTCTCAACCAGGGGTATGGGTGCCCCTGGGGTACTCAAGAGGTATTCCAGGGGGCACTCAATCATCTAGATCAATGTTTCTCAACTGGGGGGATGAAGCCCCCAGGGCAGGGTGGGCAAACTTTTTGGGCCGAGGGCCACATGTGGGTGGGGAAATTGTATGCAGGGCAGGGACAGGGGGGAGGCGGGTGGGGTGTGCAGGAAGGGGCTCAGGGCAAGGGATTGGAGCAGAGGAGTGGTGCAGGGTGTATGAGGGGGCTCAGGGCAGGGGGTTGGGGTACAGGAGGGATGCAGGGTGCAGCAAGGGTTCAGGGCAGGGGGTTGGGGTGCAGGAGGGATGCGGGGTGCAGCATGGGGCTCAGGGCAGGGGGTTGGAGGGCAAGAGGGATGCAGGGTGTGTGAGGGGGCTCAGGGCAGGGAGTTGGGGTGCACAAGGGGGCTCAGGGAATGGGGGTGCAGGAGGGGTGTGAGGTGCAGGCAGCGGGCTTAGGGCAGGGAGTTGTGGGTGTGGGGTGCAGGAGGGGTTTGGGCTCTGGCCCACTTATCTAAAGCGGCTCTGGGGTGGCAGCGGTGCTCACCGGGGCCAGGGCAGGCTCCCTGCATGCCTGCCCTGTCCCCAGCCCCACGCCACTCCAGGAAGTGCTGCGGCCCCTGGGGGAGGGGAGGGCAGCGGAGGGCTCCTCATGCGCTGCCCTTGCCACGCCTCCAGGTACCTCCCCCGAAGCTCCCATTGGCCGCAGTTCCCCGTTCCCAGCCAATGGGAGCTGCGGGGGGCGGTGCCTGGAGGCAAGGGCAACACACGGAGCCCTCTGCCCCCCGCCTGGGGGCTGCAGGGACGTGGTGCCGGCTGCTTCTGCAGAGCGGCGCGGGGCCCACGGTGCCACGGGGGGCAATCCCGCTGGCCGGATCCAAAGCCCTGAGGAGCCGGTTCTGGCCCACGGGCTGTAGCTTGCCCACACCTGAGCTAGGGGGAGTCACAGGACAGGTTTAGGGGAGCTGCAAGTGCAGGGCTGGCATTAGGGGGTGGCAAGCAAGGCAGTTGTCCCACGTTCCATGCCACAGGGGACCCCGTGAAGCTAAGTTACATGCTTCAGCCCCCCTGCCTGGGGCTCAGGCTTCAGACAAGGCTCACGCATGACAAACAGGCTCAAGTATCACCCTGAAATGTACGTACAATATTTATATTCCAATCAATTTATTTTATAATTCTATGGTAAAAATGAAAGTCGGCAATGTGTCAGTAACTGTGTGGCTGTGACACTTCGGTATTTTTATGTCTGATTTTATAAGCAAGTAGTTTTTAAGTGAGGTGAAACTTGGGATACGAAGACAAATCAGCCTCCTGAAAGGGGCACGGCAGTCTGGAAAGGTTGAGACCCACTGGACTAGGGTGACCAGACAGCAAGGTTGAAAAATCGGGACGGGGGTGGGGGGTAATAGACGCCTATAGAAGAAAAAGCCCCAAATATCGGGACTGTCCCTATAAAATAGGGACATCTGGCCACCCTACACTGGACTAGCTGATCACGATGGTCCCTTCTGACCTTAAAAACGATGAGACATGAGCCCGGCTCATAATGCCCAGCCCCAAATCCTGGGCAATGGACAGCTTGTTCTTCCAATGTGTTCGTGGAATACCCTGCTGAGAGGTTAGGCTGGGAACCCTTTGGGGAAGGTTAGCGTTTACCTGTCATCTCCAGCAGAGGGCAGTGGTGCGCACACACACCTCCCTCCCCCAATTGACTGGCAGGCAGCGGAATGGTAACAGGGCGGAGGCTGGTCTCACTTTTGTACCTGCAGGTGCCGAACAGGAAGAAAACCCCCCTCGGGCGCCATGTGGCAGCAATCCCAGCTTCTCTTCCTGGCGTGTCTGGTTCTGTCCAGTGGCTCTGCTGACAAGTTTAGAGGTACGTTTAGTTTTGCTTATTTCCATTGCGCCGCAAAATCAAAATCCGCTTGGTGCTGGGGCCGGGTGCTACATGGACAGACAGCGCTGGGGACTGCGCGCTTCTGCTTTCTCCTTGCCATGGGCAACGGCATTGATTGTACAGAGGAAGCTCTGCCATCGCCCTACCCTGGAAGTGAGTCCCCAGGGCCTGTGCTGTCCTGGCTCCCTTCCCTGCAGACCCCTAAACTCCCACGTGTGGGCGATGGATGGTTGTGTGATAGGCACCGTCATCGCTATAGCATCATAGGCTTGCATGGGGTCTTAGAAATGGCCTAGTAGCACTCGCAGCCTTAACTGGAGCCCCATGACGGCTTCTCTTTCTCCGGAGCTCTCAACTTCCTGAGACTTTCCAGACCTGGCCTCTGCCCAAACATTTGGTTGGTTGGTTTTTTAAATGGTTTTTCTTTGGTGACGAATCACAGCTCATCTCCTTCTGAGCACAAGAAGAGGGGTGGGGAAAATACTCTTGTGACCTTTCTTTAGAGCAGTGCCATACGTGAAACCCAGGGCATAAAATGCTGAACTCTGGGACCTGATCCTGCCGGTGGATCGCTGCACCCACATGGATCTGAGCACTGGATCAGGCCCTGGGTGTGGAACTAGTCCTCGCTTCGATGCACCTCTGGGTGTTCCAGAGAAACATGAGCAGAGGGAATTGGCACACAGATAAGGGGCGGGGGGAGCCGTCCGATACCGTGTTATTTGTGGTATTAAAGGGCTGTGTTGTGATAAATACGCACAAGAGTTACAGGTTCTGAGCCCAACTTTAACTGTAGCCTTTTCTGGCTGGAAGGCCCGATGGGTCAGCACCCAGATCACTGCTTCACCCAGAAAATCACAGAGACAAGGCCCCTGCCTCTTGTAGTTTATAATCTAGCGCGCTACCCTTTGCACCCAGAGAAGTCACTGGGGGCTCTGCATGAGTGTCGGTGTTCCCGTGCCTGGATCCGACTGCAGGATTGTGGCCTAAACAAGCCTCTCTCCCCCTGCTAGAATCCCTTCTTATTTTGGATGTGCAAAAATAAAAACCAACGCGCCCCCCCTCCCACATGCCCTCTCTGACCCAGAAGCCCCAGTAACGTTCAAACTGTTTCTCTGCCTGTCTCTTTAGATGATGAAGAGGAGGATGGCTGCACACTAATGGATGCTCTCCCGTACATGGCCGTGGGAGGAGGTGGGTTATTAATGACCCTCCCCAATGGAGGCCGGGGGCGGGAGGGGGCAGAGGAAAAGGTGCATGACCCTGGAGCAGTCCCATCCATACAGCCCAGGGTAATAGCAGATGGCTTTGTAGCAGGGTGAGCATGTGTGTGTGTGCTGAGTTTGTTTGTTCTCCTCACAGCACAAGGCGAGGATGCGGGGGGGAGAGCAGGTGAAGTCTAATGCTGCAGACAGTCCTTAACATGCTGTATGACCCCCTGTAAACCAAACAGGGCCTTCCTCCTCTGTGGTGGATGCCTCGCTCGGGCTGGGTGGGTTGGGCTTCGAAAGGGGGCTGAAACAGAAACAGCCTCTGATCTAATCTGTCTCTCTCTGCTCCAGCTGCTCTGATGTACGCAGGACCAGCCCTGCTGGCTTCATTGGGGTTCCAGCCCACCGGCATAGCAGCCAAGTCCATGGGTTCCTCGTTGATGAGCTGGTCTGCCATAAGTTCGGGAGGCGGCGTGCCTGCAGGGGGAGTCGTGGCCACGCTCCAGAGCCTCGGTAGGTGGGACGTGCCCCGTGCAAGGAACACTTCAAACCCAGCGTGGGCTTTTAAAGAGCTTATTCCCCTTTCGCTTGCCTCTTTCACTCAGGATCGCTAGGATGGGGGGTGCTTTGGAAGAAGAGCAGGGGGCACTTGGGGGGCTCTTAGTACTCATGTTACAGTTGTGCCTAGAGGTCCCAACTGAGACCAAACGCCCCTCTTGCTACATGCGGCACCGGTATGGTGAGAGAACCCCTGCCCCGGGGAGTTACTGTTCTAAATAGCCAAGGCAGAGGGTGGGGGGTGGCAGCAGAGACGGGGCAGTCACTTGCCCCAGGTCGTGTACAGCGGAGCCAGGAACAGAAGCCAGGAGTCGTGACGCCCGCTTGTGAAACAGGTGAGGTCAGATTGGGACCCTGTGACTCTCCCTATATTGGTAGAGTCCCGGCCGGCTTCTCGCCTGGACTGTGCGGGCGTTGGATCTGTTCCCTGTCCACCGCCGGATTGACTAGTCTGCGCTGGCTAGTCACTAGCCTTTGTTCTGTGTTCCTTCCAGGGGCTCAAGCAGGCAGCGTGGCCTGGGGGTCGGTCGGCTCCAAGCTGGGCTACGCCGCCCACCAGAACTTCATCTGCGGCAAGAAGCAGAAGTCCAAGAAGCAGTAATCTCCCTCCCCCAGCAGCTCTCCTCTCGCCGGCTGTCGGGAAACCTACCTTTGGGCTCGCCATACCGAGCCTGGGCATAGGCGTAGTTTGTCTTCTGTATTTGGGGGAAGGGGCTTGATGTAATTCTCAAGGTGTTTGCTCTAATTCCTACTGAAATCAATAGGCGTGTTTGGCCAGGTCTACACTAACCATTTACGTACTGCGGTATAACTACGTCACTCGGGTGTGAAAAATCCACACGCCTGAGCAACACAGCTATACCAACCCCAGCCCGCCCCCCCCCCCGGCAATCTGGGTGTGGGCAGCTCGGTGGGGTGTCCGGCTGCAGGAGAGATCTGGATGCAGAGGGGCTTGTTGGGGGATTCCAGGTGCAGGGGGAATGGGACTCTGTGGGGAGGGGGGTCCAGATGAAGGTTGTTGGGGCACAGCAGGGTGGGTCTGGGTGCGGGGGGGGGGGGGGGGGGNGGGTGGACCCGGGGAGGGCAGCTCCCTGCACAGTGACCCTTCCCCACCCTCCCCCCCTGGCTGAGGAGCGATGGGGGCAGGTAGTGGGGGGGGTGGGGAAGCAGCTTTGGAGGGAGGCGGTTGCCAAAGGTGGTTGGTGCAACTGTTAAATGGTTCCCCGAAGAAAGCACCTGAACAGACTGTGGCTATGGGGTTTAATCCTTTCTGGGCTGGGGGGTGGGAGACAGGCCAGCAGCCTACAAGAGGCTGCAGAGGAAACATTAAAAATAATTAAAAAAAAAACTCTTTGCAGACAGGAACCTGGATAGTCGTGTTGATTGAACACACAGTGTATGTCCATCATTCACCAGGCCGGCAGCAGCATGAAGTGCCCAGGGCTTCAGGTGTGTCACGGTTCCTGTAGTGCTCTAAACAGTGCATGGTGGAGCTGCTGCTTGGCAATCATAAGGTGTGCGCCAGGCTTCTTCCCCCTGGAGTACAGCTTACATCAGAGCTCCTCCCCCCCCCCCCCCCCCCCCCCCCCCCCCCCCCCCCCCCCCCCCCCCCCCCNAACCCTCTCTCCCCAACCCCCACTCACCTGGTCTGCCTGGCTCTCCTCTCCTCACTGAAGAGGAACTGTCACTGCTCTCCCCTTCAACACGGCCCCGCCCATGTAGGGGAAACTGACCAGCACAGGTAAGTGCCCTGTCTCACCCGCTCACGCCCCCCAAGTTCCTCTGTGCCCACCCAAGAGGGTTGGGGGAGGGGGTAGCAATTCCTTCCCCAGGTGCCTTCTGCCTGCGGGTCAGCGTCCGTTTCAGCAGACGGGCTGGGCACCCAGCTCCTGGCATCACCTCTCCCTCCCCCAACGTTCTTCCACGGGGAGGAAGTAGGAGGCAACTGCCTTGGCCTCGTATAGTTTAGGGGGGCAATGCCCCCCATCTACGCCCCCCCCCCCACACACACACTCTCCACCTATGAGCCTGGGCCCTTATTGAGGGCACCCATGCGGCACTTAAGGTGATTCCATTTTTGTTTGTAGCTACTCCAGGGCAGGATCACTTCCCTGCCTGTCTGGCGCTAGCACGGGAGTGGCTAATATTCCTTCCCTCCGGTGCTTACAGCCCCTAGGCATGCACAGGGCCTTACAGGAGTTTCAGTGCAAGAGCGTGTGGACCCAGTCCCCATAACAGGAGTGGTGGCCGTTACGTCCTGGGTGAGTGCCTGTTCTCTGGCCTGGCCACTGAACTGTTCATGTCCTGAGCCTTCAGCAGCCAAAGGGCACCGGCGATCAGGAGCTCAATCCTGCAGACCTCATGTGGGCCACCCTCCTTCAGCCGAGGTGTCTCACTGCAGCCAATGAATGCACTCGGATTCACTGAGGCGTGCAGGTAGCAGAAACAGCCCCCCTCATATCACTCTGATGGGGGGAGTGAGGGACGGGGGAAGGGAGCACCCACCAGATAAACCCTGCTGCTGACTCGCCTTTAGAAACCAGAGTGCAATTTAGAGAGAGAAATGAGTCATTCACCTGGCAAGCTCCAGCAACCCCAGCATCTTGGGAGTTCTCCGGACTCTTCTCTGTCTGTAATGAGACTGTATCGCCTTTGTTCGGGAGTACCCCACCTGCTTTTGCGCACACGCTGACCACTGTAGGAGCTCTGGCAGCTGGGGAAGGCTGGTGTTTATGAGACGACTCCCTGTAAGGTATTCAGTTCTAGTGATTGCCCAAGGCCCTGTGTGAGACGGGGCAGAACCGCTACAGGAGCTAATGCTCCGAAGGTCCTTAATACTCCTTCGGTTTCCATAGAAAACGGATCGTGATTCCCAGGAGGAGTACGAAGCTCAATCTTCCCCGCCAGAGGACTGTGACCAATGTAGCGTAGCTTGTTTAAATAGATGAGCTACTAAGAGACACTAAACATCGCTGCTCCATCACCTCACCCATCCTCTATCCCTCTCCTTTCAAATGATAAACTCCCACGGGCAGGGATTGTGGGCAAGACTGCTGTCATTTACGCCACTGTAACTCTGGTGTTACACCAGTCTAGGTGTTACATCAGGTTCCCTTCTTTTGACCCTTTGACCTCACTCCTGTTCCTGTTTTTTTATTAGTTGTCCCCCGGACTCATTTGGGTTCCCGGTCCTGTGGGTCCTCCACTTCCTGGATACCCAATAGGTACACCAGTCTAGCAGATGAGAATCTGGCCCCTTGTTTGTACCTGTTGTCAGGAAAGCAGCTAGCATACAGTAGGTGAATACTACCCAATGGACCCTCCAAAGTCTCTGCAATCTTAATGATCAATAGTGCCTCATTGTTTACTTATGCCTCCTCTCCCATCTGTTGTCTCTTGTCTTAAACTTAGATTGTAAACCCTTGAGGACAGGGACTCTCTTTTTGTTGTTTGTACAGTGCCTGGCACAACAGGGTCATGGCACAGGGCTAGGGCTCGTAGACGCTACAACAATGATGTGACGCCTGCGGGTTGCAGTCAAACATTTTCTCCCGTAAAATGAGCTGAGATGCGGTTGGGGTTTAAGATAGAGCCAGTTCGATGGAATTCATCCTTTTGTTCTTATTCTGCGTGTGCATTGAGGGTGCTTATAGCAAGAGCTTCTCTAGGGAGATTCCTCACCCGTTCTGCGTTCGGGACCCTAGAAACCAGCGAGGCTGGAAAAGGTTTTCATGGCTCTCCTGGCCTGAGCAGTGCCGCCTAGAGACAACGTGCAGGGCTTATGTCATGTAAACCAGGCTGAGTCTCAATCCCCAAATCTTGTGCAGAGGGACTGAATAAAGCTGTGGGTGAAAACGTGTTCTAAACATCGTAGGCGCTTTATTTTCCAAAGAATAAGAAAAGAGAAATACCAACCTCTCCACAATTCACCATGGGGCACAGGCTGGTTGGGTCAATTCTCAAGCTCTAAGCACCCTCCATGGGGGGGCCAGACCCTTGAGATGTCACCCGCTGCCTCTGCAATTCGTATGGCTAGGCTTTGCACGGAGGTCTCTTGAAAATCTGACCCCAAGGGTGGAGGCCGAGCCCTGCTGAAAAGTGGCTAATGGAGATGGTAAAATACCAGCCTTGGGTCATCAAAAGGGCCTTTGCTGCGGTAGCTTGGCCTTCAGACAGAGTACAGCTCGACTCAGAGGGAATTACTTTGCCGCATGGGCGGTGTTTAATAAAGTAACACTTTGCATTTCTGTAGCAACCCCCACCCTAGGATCTCAGAGCCCTTTGCAAATGATATTGAGCTGTGAGATGGGCCAGTATTCTCACCTGCATTTTACAGTAGGGGGAAACTGAGGCAGAGAGAGGGGCAGCAGGTCAGTGGGAAAAAGAGTCCAGAAGTCCTGACTCCCAGCTCATCTTTCCTATAGCAGGACAAGCAGGGGTTTAAGTAGGCAGAGCTCTCATTGGTCCATCCAAGGAAAAGAAGGAGCTGTGGGGGGGAGGTGCTCTCCTGCTTTAACCCCTGGGGGGACACCGCCTGCAGGGCTAGCCCCTGGAGAGGAGACTGAATTGCAGGCTGCAGTACCCCAGTAGCACGCGAGATCCCGGCTAATGGCAAGCGCCCGGTTTACTAGCCCTGCAGAAGGGCTGTTTGCAGTCAGTAGGTCCTTCCAGCATCGGTAGAGTCCCCAGAGAGAGGCTGCCTACTGGGGCCTTATTTTCATGTCCACGTATTTGTAAGAGTAGTGGTGCCCCTTCCCGGTGGACCAGTTGATCCCGTTGGCATAGGAGGTGTGTTCACCTTTGAGGTACAGCCCGTTGAGGTTGGAGGAGTGGCACTGCCCATACCACCAGCCGCCTTTGTAGAGGATGGCACAGCTGCCCCCAAAGGTGTCGTGGTCTTTGTCCCGCGTGGAGAACCCCAGCTTGTTGTGTCCCGAGAGAGAATCTCCTGCAAAGGGAAGAAGGCAAATACACACAGGGCTTGGCCTGCGGCATCGTCGTTCCATGCCAAACTCACGGCCTTTGCATGCGGGCAAAGGCTTTCCCTAGCTGGAGTTGTAACGAAGAGCCTTGCCTCTAGGTCACCGGTTCAAATCCAGGCCGTCTCTTTGCATATTATTATTCATTAATAGGAAGTATCACGTACGGGGCCCTGATTCCCACCTTGCACAGTCATTTACACTTGTGCAAAGACTCACACCGGTCTGATCTGGCAGTGTCTTACACCCTCTGGTGTAAATGCTGACCCAAGGTGCAGGGACCATGGAGAATAAGGCCCTAGTCCTTCCCCTGGCTGTCTGGTGTGAAAGGAGTTTGGTGGGTCACAGGAGACAGGCGGTGCCCATACACCAGTGGAGCCCCCAGCCCCACTCACACCCTGGCTGGAACTAGCACTGGCCCAATACCATTTACTAGATGAATTTTGCTACGTTTTCCAGCTAAAATCGCCTAGAAATTCCCCTTCCTCCACCAGTTCTTGCTGGAAACTCTCAGCAGAGATGCCAAGGCCTGAGCGGCCCGCGGACACTGGGCTGCCTGCCCACTCCTAGAGCTGGTCCCTCCAGGTCTGGGCTGAGGCACTGTGGACATGCAGCGGGGAGGGGGGATGCTCCTGCAGACACCGCCCCGGCTGGACCTGGTGTGTGGACGCGCAGGGGCTCTGGTGGGGGCCGGCTGGCTCTTCACCAGTGCTAACACACAGTCACAATGGAGGGCTGAGGAATCCTAACCCTGCCTCCCCGCCTCGCACAGCTGGTATTTTATCCTTGGGAATCACCAGTGGCGGCTTTCCCATGTGACAACCCCAGCAGCCTATCCCCACTTGAGGCGTCTCCCCCAGCCAGGTGGGGAAGGTGCTGGGCCCCGCCAGGTATCCTTGTGACCGGGAAATCCAGGCGGTAGCTTACAAACGCTTAGGGGACGTCTGCCCGGCAGCTGGGCACTGTGATTCCCGGCGCAGGTGGCACACGAGAAGTAGCCGTGTGGCCGCGGCAGCCCAGCCAGTCGCTCAGTGCGTCCCCAGGACCCCCGGCGGGGTAGTAGCGGGAGACCAGCCCCAGCAGCTGCGGCCACACGGCAGTTTTTAGTGCGCTAGCTTGAGCGGCGCTGGCGTCTGTACATCCTCCCGAGCGGGGATTCGCAGCCGCGGTGTAGGCGTGCCCTCTGTAACCGTGAGAAACCGACGCTGCTTCCGCGACTTCGTCAAGTTCCGCTAACGGTCATGGAGGCGAGGGGCAGGGAGGGCACTGACAGGATCCAGGGACAGTGGTTCCCCCACCAGCTTTGCTAAGGGGATCCTGACATACCCTCCTCCTCTTCCTCCAGGGCCCGGCTCCCCCATCCAGCCCTGCAAATGCACCTCAGTCCTGTAGCAGCCCCTTCTGCCTGACAGCTGTCACTGCTCCTCTCACACGGTCTGGTGGGGCGGCTGCTATTGATTTTTCTGTGACTGGCTCTGTTACCCTCTGGCAGAGTGTCTTGGGGAGACTGCAGGCTCGGGGACAGATCCCCCGCGGCCCTCACTCCAGTCTTTTACGCCAGGGAAAGGCTGCCCCTTGGTGACGAGCTAGCCTCATGCAACGAAGCCTTCCCCGTCTGAAGATCTGGGCTCCGCCACCAGAGAGGCCACTGGTCTGAGGGCCTCCCCCCTGCAGTAGAGGGCAAAGCCACCAGAGCGAGCTGAAGCACGGCGGCACAGCTGCCAGGCTCTGCTCCGGAGGGGCTGAGGCGTGTAACAGCAAAGGGGGTGCTGCTAGCTGCCCCCCCCCCTCACCCTGCAGCAGGAGGCAGGCCTGAGTGGAAGTCGCTCGGTAACTCACCCATGGTGCCATCCAAGTAGGAGCCCAAGGCGAGCGTGTAGTTTTCCCTTTCGCTCAGCATCTTGAAGCTGGTGTACTTGGCAAACGTGCTGGACTCATTGAAGTCCCTGGCATCAATCCGCAGCTGGTAGGTCCCTGACGTCAAAAGGACACCAAGGCATCAAAGTCCCAGCATTTGAGAGCGGCCCTGGCCCGAGAGCAGCGTGGGAGCAGGAGCTAGGATCACGGTGGGAAGATGCAGTCCCCCTGCGGGTTAAGGGCAGGCTGGGGACACAGGGATGGGAAACCCCAGAGGAAATGGAGGTGGGAGTCTCCCCTGGGCCGGTGCCCTAGGGCACTGTACAGGAGGGGCTAGGGGCTGTGATGCCATGGTGGGGAACTAAGCCCAGGAAGCACCTGATGTCTGAACAGGGTCTGGATTTTCATGATCACACCAGCTCTGAGCCGTCTCCTTTTGGAGCTCACGAGCTACCACCAAGCTCTGTTTGGGGTTAACCCTTTTCTAGGAACCCTCCCCAGCATGCTCTGCGGCTAGCTGGCCCTAGCTGCTCCAGCCTGGTCTTCTCTTCTTTCCAGAGGGGGATTTGGTAGCAGCCTGTCCCAGGAGGAGGGGCATGCCCAGAAGGGTACGTGCTGTGTTTGCAGTTAGAGCCAAACTGCACTCAGGGGCGGCTCCAGGCACCAGTGTACCAAGCGCGTGCCTGGGGCGGGAAGCCACGGGGGGCGGCCTGCCGGTTGCTGTGAGGGCGGCAGTCAGGCTGCCTTTGGCGGGATGCCTGTGGGAGGTCCGACGGTGCCACGGTTTTGGCGGCAATTCGGTGGCGGGGACGCCGAAGGCGCGGGACTGGCGGAACTCCCACAGGCATGCCGCCGAATCCGCGTTACCAGCGGACCTCCCGCCGAAACCCGCCTGACTGCCGTGCTTGGGGCGGCAAAATACATAGAGCCGCCCCTGACTGCCCTGGTTGTGTGGCAAGTTGCTGCGTTGGTTTCAAAGCTGATAAGGAAAAGTCTTTCCTCGGTGTTAACTCCCCGGGCCAGATTCTGATCCCTGCTATGCTTGTGTAGAGCTGGGGTAGCTCTGTTAAAGTCCGTGATTTTACGCCTCAGTCCAGCCTTCCCCTGCTCTCTCTCCCGTGACTGCTCCCTTCTCAGCTGGGTGGCGAGAAGTCTCCTTACGGGTGCTGGTGAGAAGGTGGATGTTGTCGTTGCCCAGCCAGAACTCCGATGCTTGCTTTCCAAACCCTCTCTTGTAGGCCTCCCAGCCCCGATAGAAATCCACCGACCCGTCCTGGCGCCGCTGGAACACCTGGAAGGAAAGAGGTGGCACACGCCCAAACTCAGCAAGCCCCGGGGAGCTGGGCAGGACCCAATCCTGCCGCTGAAGCTGCGGGGTGGGTGTGTGTCTCCCAGCGAGTCCAATGTCCTCCCTTCAGAGGATCTCAGTGAACAGCAAACAGCTGGCTCCCCACTGCAGGATCTTATGTGGTGCCTACCGCCAAGGGGCACCAGCAGGGATTGGTCCCTAGACGTCCCTCACTACAGGCACAGGGCTCCGTGGCTGGAGGCAAAGGACTCACACCCAGCGGCTCCTATAGCATCGCTGACAGCCAGCGTTTCAAAGCACTGAGTAGCTGGGACGGGGGCCAGGGAGCACACCCTTGCTCTGGGGGAGAGGAGACTAATGAGCTCTCCTGGGCTTGTTCAGCTCTTAACGAGGCACATCTGCAAGGTTTGCTCTGCCTGGAGGGGGCGGGTGGGAGCTTAGACAGGGAAAACAGGCCCCTGGAAGGGGTGGTGAACAGGGTGAAGACTGCTATGCCCCCGAGAGCGCTGACCACGCAGACAGATCAGCCAAGCGGGAGACTCTGGCCTCAGCACGGACCAGTGCCCCAAGCTGGAGTGAGACCCTAAGGACAGCTGATAAGCCAAGCCCCAAAGGGCTGGTTGCAGAAAGCCTGCTGAAGAGACAGGCCATCTCTCTGCTCTCTGATTCCCCTCCCTGGCAAGGGAAAGAGAGAGAAAAGGCCCTCCCTTGTTTGCTCTGTCTGGAGAGCCCCTCGTGCGCTACAAACAGGGGGAGGACGTTATAAAGAACGTGGCCTGGGCTCTGGTGGGGACTCCGGAGAGTCTCAGCCCCCCCCCCACAACAGCCAAGGTGCTGAACTCTTTGGAAAGACTGGCTACCTGGTGCCTACATGAGAGACCAGCTCTTCTGAAAATCTCCCCTAACCGGGACCTGCAGCAGAGTCTTCAACCTGGTATGTGGACTGGCCACTAGAGGGGCCACAGACCCACTCTGTGCAATGGGGGGTAACACCAAGTAGGTGGAGGCATGTGTGGGGAGGTGTATTTCCTCCGGCATCCCCTGCTCCCTGGCCTGCTTGCCCCAGTCAGTAGGAGGGTTGGAAGGACTCACCAGCCAGCCCCCGCCATCCGTTTCCATGTCACAGAAGACGGTCAGCATTCTCCCCGGTTGGGGGTGGATGGTGTACCAGCCGCTCAGCCCCTCTCCCTGCTCCAGCAGCTCCTTGCAGTTCCTGGCACCTGCCCCTCGGGGGAAACACCAGCTGGGTGAGTTCGTTATGGCCAAGGCAGTTAGCAATGTTCAATCCAACACAGGGGTTGGGGTGGGGGTCCCAGAGCACCAGCCATTCTGCCTTGGATGACACAGGCAGCTGGGCAGGACCCAATCCCGCTGCTGGAGCTGTGGGGGGATCTCCCAGTGAGTCCAATGTCCATCCTTCAGATCTCAGTGAACAGCAAACAGCTGTCTCTCCACTGCCTACCCCTGAGCAGTGGGAAGAATGAATGACATTGGCTTTCACAGCCATCTGCTGGCTGACTGATAAACACACCCCGGTCAGGGATTCTCAGTGCGGGGCAACTAATTTTTCTGTTCACTGGCTGAAAATGAAAAATGTCTGAAACTTTTTGGCAAATCGAAAAGTCAAAGAAATGTTCGGTTTGGGTTGAACAGAAGGTTTGTTTGGATTTGACGCCGTGTTGTTGAGGCCGTGTTGGTCCTGTGTTTAACATTTGACCATTTTGAAACGTTTGGCTGTTCTGAATCAAATGAAAGGAAATCTGGAAACAAAAACGTCAGCGTGAACCGAAAAATCCAAGCGTTCATTTAGAAAGGGTCAAAATGCCATGTGCGGGGGAGGGGGTTTGTTGGGGGGTTGTTTTTGTTTTTGACTGAAACAATTTGGCGAAAGCAACAACAATTCTGGAAACACTTTGGTGTCCCAGAAGCTGCATTTTTCACAGAAAAGGCAGTCACCCAGCTGTAACTCAGAGCTGGTCCCTGGCTGTGAGGGGCTGGGATATACAGTAACTGAGAGGGGTCTCTCCAGCTGGACTGAATAAACACCTGAGGGTGAAATCAGAACTGCAGGTGATGAGGAATGAACTAGCTGCTGCCCGGCTGTTTCATGCTGGAGCTGATGGTAGATGCATTTGAGGGGCCTCAACTGGGGTTTAATGGTGCTCTGGGTCTCTGGAGGAGTAAACTGATGCTAGAGAAAAGGAAGGAAAATGGCCTTAGCCAGGGCAGCTGTTTGGTGGGGCCTCGGGACATTGTTTGGGGGAGGCCGGACTCTCACTGGGTGGCTTCGCTTCATGCTATTAAATTGCAGCTAATGGAGTTAGCAGCCTGTGCTTTTGGCGTGGGAGGTCCCGGGTTCGATCCCCGTGGACGGCCTGTGGCATCTGTGTGTTGGTGCGCGAGGGTAGGGTTTGAGGCTGAGGAAGGCGTGTACCTTGCTGCTGAGAGCTGGCAGAACTGCTGGCTTCTCCTGAGGGAAGAGAGAGACGGCCATTGGTGAGACGGGGCATGCGACAGCTGGGCAGTGAGGGGCGGGCAGAGGTTGCCGCGTGCTCTGGAGAAGGGTGGCTCTCAAATGTCACCTCGGGGTGGTGAAAGGGCCTTGCAGGGGGGCCTAGCAGCAGTGTGGACCTCTGTGAGGCCGGGCTTTCACCCCCAGCCATTAAGTCCTTCTCCCCGTGTAGGGTCGTGACAGTGTCTCTTCTCCAGAGCAGAGGCAGGGAAGGCGATTAGCCCTGGGAATGCAGCACTCAGACCAGTCTGCAGGCAAGAGTCCAGACATGTCAAGAGAGTTAGCAGGGTGCAGCCGGGGGATAGAGCGGTGAGGCTTCCCGAGGGGCCCAATCCTGCATCCCGTCCTCCCCCAAAGAGTCCCATCGAAGTTACCTTTGTCTCCTTTGGGTCCAGCCTTCCCCATTGCCCCAGGGGAGCCCTTCTCGCCTGAAGAAAGAGAGCAGAGGCATGGACCTGGTTCCCTTTATTGTGCCTTTAGAGCTACCTGACAACAGCCCATAAGCCAGGCGATGCGGCCGGGGAGCTGGGGGTGGGGAGCAGACTGGATGGGGATTTCTAAGGGAACACGGAGCCTTTTGCTTCTAGGTCATGGGTTCAAATTCAGCCCCGGTGGGTACCATTTATTGGCTTGGGTGAAATGAGTGATTGGCTCAGTCCAGTTCCCGGTGGACGGGGGTCTCCGTGCTAGAAAAAATAGCAGAGGCCAAGGATTGGGCAGGCCAAGGTGCCACATCTCTCGCCCCCAGCTAGTCTCTCTGTGTAGGTGATTCACTCGCTCACGGAAGGGATATTGTGTCAGCATTTTAGTGGCAGAGACGACCAGGCAAGATCTGCTGGGCACAGGCTCCTCGCCAGCTCTTTGACATTTCTGCTGCGCATTATCCTGTCCCCACTGCCTCTCTGGTCCATTCACAGTGTAAGCTCTTGGGGGCAGGGACTGTCTGGACAGCCCCCAGCCCCCTCCCGCTCTGACCTATTGTAATACACGTGATCAGTGTTAATAGTAACACAAGCCTGGGAGCGCAGACTGCCCTGCAGAACTCAAACCTGGATTCTGCCAACCTGGCTGAAACTTTCCCTGCCCACGCCGAAATAGAACCCGAATCTAAAAGCTGCTTTCCCTGGCAAGGCCTGATAGGCTCCTCAGTCCAGCCGCTCAGACTCCCCAGTGTGTGTCCCCAAGGAGCTCTGTGTTCTGGTGCAGAGTGCTAGGGCTGTGAGCTTCCTCAAAGCAGTGTCCTGCTTGCCTCCCATGAGCTGATCTCCTGCTCTCCATTCTCCTCCTCTGAAATGCAGCTTGGCAACGTGGTCCCCAGACTCTCTGATCCCGTGCCCTGCCTGTCGGGTGAGTAAGTGCCGAGCATTCACATGGAGTCTGCCCATCCCTTTGTCTTGCCTGGGTACGGATGTCTGTCTGGCCTGCTTTATATCGAGGCTGTGATTGCAGAGTCCTGACAGCATCCTCTCACCTGGGGGCCCTTGAGGGCCTGTATCTCCTTTAGCCCCAGGTAGGCCATGTGTCCCCGGCATTCCTGGGATCCCTGGCTGGCCCTGGAAAAAGATCTTCTTGTCCGCTCCGCACTGGGATAATTCCTTCAGCTCTGAAAGAGGCAGAGAAGCAGGCTGGAGTGAGGAGAGCAGGCGCGCAGTGTGGTGGTGTCCTGAAGGTAGCGATAACAGCACAGCATGGGGCCAGGAAGTGACCAGGAGGGGACAGGCTCATGCACCTGGGGGGATGCTGAAACTGCAGGATCACGTTAGCCACTAGGTGTAACCTGGGCTGGTACCAGGCAGACCTGGGCGCGTAGTCAAGTATCTTACAGGGAACACATCTCTTGTCTCTCTGTAGCCCGCTGCCCGTCCATATCTGGTACCGCAGCCTGATTTGCTAGAAGCCTCCCATGTACAAGGAGTATGTGACACTGGGATTTGGCAGGAAGCGTGAAGGGCCAAACTGAACAGTCAGGGCTGGGAAGTCTGCCCAGATCTCTGCCCTTGTTGGCTTAGGCATGTAGTTGGCCATGATGACTGGAAGGAAGCAGCTTGATCAGGAGCTCAAGGGTGAGATTTCCCCCCCTCCCCACCCAGTAAGACTAGAATTAAACATCCCTCCCACCGGAGGCTCACAAAGCATTTGGCAAATGTGGATAAATTAAACCTGAACCCCCAGTATCCAGATTGGGGAAACTGAGGCACACGGAGGCTAAGTGCCTGGCACCAGATGACACAGCAAACGGGCGGTGGAGCCAGGAATCGATCCTAGTTCTTCTGACTCCCACCCTGTGCTTTCACCCCTAGATATCACCCTGCTCATCTGATATGGACAGTAGTATTGAGAAGCAGGGGAGGGGTCGGGCCCTGTGTCAGATTTCAGTTGGGGATCAATCCCTGCCTGTGAGCATTGACTGATCTCCCAACTCGGGAGGCAATCTGCCCATTTTAAATGTTAGGAAGTTTAAAGTAATAATTAAAACCTGTATTGGGGGAGGGGAGAGAGCTGGAGCTCGCTGGAAAGTGGGGATGGGCTCATCACAACGCCTCTGGCTATTTTCTGAGTCCCCAAAGATGTTCTAGGCACCTCTCTAACCAAGTAATGAGACTTTCCCTGCCCCAGCGAGTTCCCCAGCAATATTTAAGAGTATAGAACAGGTGAGGGTCCTAACCAGACTAAGAGGGGGTGGGGGGGAGAAGCAGGACAAACGTGGCTGGGGTGCTGTCACCTGGTTACACGATCAATGTATCTGTGCTCCTTGGATCTGTGTGGTAGTGGGGATGGGCAAGTGTTGAGGAGGAGGGAGAAAGGCCGAGGAGGATGAGGCTGGTGTCTGACTTCAGGGAGAGAAGTAACATTAGCCACATTTGGCAGATGGGGAAACTGAGGCACAGAATGATTCAGCGACTTGTCCAGGGCCACACAGAGAGTCGGAGGCTAGAGCTGGAATGGTCCTGATGCCCTGCTTCATCCTCTGCCTGTTAGACCACAGTGACCACAGCTGATACTCTCTAGACCGGACACTTAACCTCTGGATTCACTCCTCAGTTCCTTGCTCTCAAGTGCAAAACGTCCCCCACGCATCGCTCCAAGGAGTGACTTCCTGGGCAGTGTCTATGCGCTCCCCAGACAGAGCCCGTCCCTCGGGGTCTCCTAGCTTCTCGGCACCAGCAATAGGGAACCCAGCCCACGGTGTTAGTTGCCGGCTGGGAGAGGCTGACAGCCTGACGCAGAGGTGAGCACGGCTAAACCCAGCCATGTATGAACCTCTGCTCCAGCTACGGCTGGGATTGCCTTCAGTCAGCTCCCCCCTCCACCCCTGGGGGTGTGGGTGTCTCCCCACCTTCCCCCACCCCTGGGGGTGCGGGTGTCTCCCCACCTTCTTACCATTATTCTGATCCAAACCCCTCTCCGGTCAGGTCCTTTCCATGGACTCCAAGCCTCGCCTTTCAGGGCCGGGGAGTGTGACGGAGCAGGGAGTGGGGCGGATTGACCTGGGAATGTTGCGTGGGAGTTTTATTGAGACTGTCTGCATCGGGGATGGGATACCAGGGTGAGGATACCTGAGCATGTAACCTGAGCCCAGGACGGGGGTTGGGGCCAGGTGACACCTTTTGGGAAGCTGGACGAGGGCTCGGGGAGGTGGCTGGAGGAGACTGCTGGAGGGGTTTTAGTTTGGAGCTGGCTGGGGAAATGGAGGGAACCCCAAAGCTGAGGGATAAGCTCCCTATCCCCCTGGGGACTTGATTGAGGGGTCCTGGTTGTACCTACAAGCTCTGTTTGGGACTGTGTTCCTGTCGTCTAATACACCTTCCGCTTTGCTGGCTGGCTGAGTGTCCTGGTGAATTGCAGGAATTGGGGGTGCAAGGCCCTGACTCCCCCACACTCTGTGACAGGGAGCACCCTGCCTGTCCGGCGGGGAGCTCCTCAGAGATGCTGCTGCCCTGGCAATGTCCCGCTGCGGCTCCTCTTCAGAGCCTGCTCCCTGCTGGAGCCCAAGAGCGTTGGACTGAGTTTGGCCCCCAGTTTGTAGAACAAAACCCCACAAAGGGATCCCCAAGGGTGCTGAGTACCCCCAGCCCCCCTGACTTCAATGGGAGCCGCGGGCTCTCAGCTCTGCCCTGGATTCAGCTCCCCAGCTACTCACGTGCACAGCAGCTGGACTCTGTCTCCTGGGCAAAGCCTGCTCTGGGGCCAGTAGCAGCCATCAGGAATGCCAGGGCGAGGAGAAGGCCCGTGCAAGACTTCATCTTGTCCTGCTGCCCCCTCTCTCGGAGCCGGGACTGCTCTGGCTCTTATATACCCTGCTGACTTTCCCGGCAGCCAAACACCTGTATTGTGTAATGCCAGTTCTACCCAGGGGCCAGCCTTTCTCAATGAGCGTGTGGCGCAAGAGTTGGGCTCAGAGGTTCCCGATAGCGACGGATAAGGCTTACTTCCCGGAGCCAAACAAATGCCCATGGGCGGTATGTGATATCTCGTTCTCAGTGAGCCTCTGTTTGCGCTTTCGGCCCAACTAAACCCCCTCTGCTGTTTCAGGCAGCTGGAGGGTTCTTCTGAACTTCCTGTCCTGAGGTGTTATGTGGCATTGATCATGCTGTTGAACAGCTGCTGCGCTCCACCCCAGAGTTGGCTGCATTCTGGTGGCTGGTAAGTTCTTTCCTGTTTGAAAGGCAGCCTGGCTCGCAGGAATGAGGTCAGGACTGGGTGCCCCAGAACACCTGAATTCTAATCTTGGCTCTGCCACTGACCCACTCAGAGGCCTTGGGTGTCTCTCTTTCCCCATCTGTGAAACGGGTAACACATGCTTTCTTGCCTCCCTCCCAAAGCTGCTGTGAAAAGGACGGTTCGCCAGGGGGTGTTAGTATTACATTTCTATGGTGCCTTTCATTCCCAAGGACAGCATCTGTCTATCTAACATCTGGAACTCGTAAAGAACCTTTCACTACAGCCTTGGCCTTGGCAAACCACATAGACAGGCGTCCCTTCGCGCAGCCCATGCAGCCACCTCTGGGGTGGAACGTGGTGGCTGTTTAACAGCGCAGAACAATCAACAGTGCAGTTTAGGACAGGAAGTGAAGGAAATCTCATGTCCAACTGACATGCCAAGGAATATTTTAGAGGAGCAAACTGGAAATGAGTCAGAACACCAGGCTTAACACCCTACACCTGCACAAAGTGCCGTGGGACCTGGAATGACCACGCAGATCCAGGACCCCAGGCGACTGGCTCAGCACCGAGGCAAAGGGAAGAACAGCAACCACAACACCACTAGCCCCCCACAGCTTGCAGCACCTGGGTTTCCTCGAAGTCTGGTCAAGCACTCACCCAGCCTGCCCCTGCTTGGCTTTGGCGAGGTTACGTGTTTATTGAGGCGGCGCCTAAGGACCCACCAGGAATGCGCTAGGAGCTGTACAAACACTCAGCCGAGCTCCCAGCCTGAAGGGACGTGGCTTTGGGTTCACATAAGGAGCCCTTCAGCTTCGGGGATAATTCCCCTCCCTGCAGAGTTCTGCTGCGCTGAGGGGTTCGGGGGGTTATTGAGGCTTCCAGAACAGAGGGAGGGGGGAGGAGGAGCCGCCGGGGAGGAACTGGTACCAGCCAGTTGGTGGGGAATCGGGGGGGGGGGGGGGGTTGCCTTAGCTCACAGTGCGGAGGGGTCTTTAGCTGCCCTCTGGCACAACCGAGGCAGCCCCTTCTGGGGCCGGAGGGGAGCAGGCTTTGATCTTGCTCTTGGTCCCAGCAGCGTAAATCATGAGCCGCTCCATTAAAGTCCCTGGAGTGACACCAGTGCAAAGCCCATGCAAGGGGGATCAGAAGCAGGCCCACATGGGCAGCCTCCTTCCAAGGTTACATGCAGTCCCCTTCCTCGAGGTGTCAGTGAAGGTAGGAGAAGCTTGTCTAGTAGCCATGGGTAGCACTGCCCTTCTCCCCAGGGCTCACCTGCTGCAGAGGCGAATGGTCAGCTGTGCCTGTTCGCTTTCGTTCCAGGGAAAGCGACAGTGACTTGAGGGCACCTGCTCACAAGCAGCCTCGCCGAAGAAAATGAAAGTGCGTCTCAAAGCGGCTTCTGGCCTGGGAAAAGCATCACCGTCCCCTACATGAATCAAAATCCCCCTGCTGCCCCTTCCCGCCCTGCTGGAGGGTCTGAAACAAAACCAGAGTAGGCAGCTGGCTCCCACTGCAGCTACTTCTCCTTCAAGCCAGCACAAAATCTACTACTCCAGCCAGAGAGCCCCACTGGGAACATTAACCAAGCCTGAGAAATCTCCTAAGCTGTAAGCTCCAATTTACAGATGGGTAAACTGAGGCCTGGGGTGCTGATGTGGTTTACGCAGAGTCCTGGCATGAGTCAGTGGCAGGGGTGGGAGTAGAACCCAGGAGTCCTGAGGCACAAGCGTCTGCTTGAGCCTGTCCCCACTGGTGCTAAGCTGTGACCTGCCCACTGATACGCTGGTAAAACCCCATGCACTCCCCACTTCCTCCTTCTAGGTGCCTCTTGCTGTTTTGTTCTCATTTTACTCCACTGATTGCAACACCCCTGTACAGCTGGGCTGGGGGAGGATCCCTGACTGTCTGTTCCCACTGAACAAACATTGAATTTCTCTGTTTTTCCAAGAGCAGCAGCAATTGGCCCACAGCCTGGCTGACTTTTGTTTTGCTCACCTCTGCATGCACCAGCCTTAACATCAGTCTGGGCATTTGGGGGACTAGGGGGGGCTCTGGGGCGGACTCCTCGCTGCAGCTCGCTGGTTTTCTCGCTCCCGTCACAGAACGCTACAGCCTGTGCTCACACTGTTCCTTTGTTACTGGAAATATGTCAGCAATGCTGCCAGGCAAAGTAGGGCTGGGGCAAAGTTCAGGTGCTGGGAGCAAACAGAAATCTACGTGTCCTGAGCCAGGGCAGGCCAGTGGAGACTGGAAGGGGAATTATTTTTCTTCCCTTTTTGGGGAGGTTGGCCGCAGTGCTTGTTATGGAAGCTGTATGCAAAGTTCTGGTCAGTCCCAGATCCGGTATAAGCCAGCCTGAGGTTTGGGCGATGTTCATCACACCAGTGGCGCCACACACCAGACCCCGGGGCAGGTAGAGCCGGGGCCGGAGTAGTTTTGGTAGAACCGGAATGTTCTTGTGATGTTTATTCTGTCGCGCCTTGGATTGATAACTGGTGGGCTTTCCTTAAGGTGAACCCAGGCTGTACCTGCTCTGCTGGTGCGTTCCTGGGAGCGTTGCTCTTTGCTTGCACTATTGTTGAGGACACCTGATCCACCCAGCCCTCTCCTTCAGCCCCAGCCCAGGAAGGCCTCTTAACTCTGGAATGTTTCCTTGAACCCCAAATCATAGGCTGTGTCTGTTCAGGCCCCCACTGGCCATTTCACCCCTGGATGCAGGTGTCCCTCCGGACTGTGTCCAAGGAGTTCCTGTTCAAACACCTTTCCCTGGAGGGAAGGACAACCCCAAGTGAGGATGGCAGGCCCACCCCACCCAAGGCAGAACAGGTTGTTAGCACAATTAACCAGATAGGCGGCAACAGGGTCTGGGAGCAAGCAGACATAGGGTCCGGACCCGGAGCAATGGGCTGGCCCAGGTTTCCCCACCAGACGGTCTGGAGTGGCATGAGGACAGCTGATCCAAGGGTCAGAGGGGTAGCCGTGTTAGTCTGGATCTGTAAAAGCAGCAAAGAATCCTGTGGCACCTTATAGACTAACAGAGGTTTTGCAGCATGAGCTTTCGTGGGTGAATACCCACTTCTTCGGACTTTCCTACCCTGGAACGGGAGGACTATAGTGACCCGGCCAGAGGGCTGAACCACGAAGAGGGAGCACCCTGAGTTCTGGGGGTGGGGGGCACGGTGCGAAGAAGGGGGCGGCAGACTGGAGTGGAGCTAATCCCCAGACGCGGCCACAAGGAGGCGCCCCACGGGTGAGTGAACCCTGTGGCACGGGGACAGAACCTCAGTGGGTATAAACTGGCATAGCTCCTGTCATGAATATACAGCTAAGGGTAGCCTAAAATCTCTCCTTTACCTGTAAAGGGTTAAGAAGCTCAAATAACCTGGTTGGCACCTGACCGAAAGGACCAATAAGGGAAGAAGATACTTTCAAATCTGTGGGGGAAGGTTTTTGCTTTATGCTGTTGTTCTCTCTGAGACAAAGAGAGAGACCAAGCAAGTAATCCAGCTCCCACTGAAATTATACATCTAATATTACAGAAATAGTAAGTAATAGCAAGGAAATGCGTTAGATTATCTTTTGTTTTAGCTTGTGGATTTTCCCTATGCTAAGAGGGAGGTTTATTCCTATTTTTTTGTAACTTTAAAGTTTTGCCTAGAGGGGAATCCTGTGTTTTAAATCTTATTACACTGTAAAATTACCTTCCATCCTGATTTTACAGAGGTGCTTCCTTTACTTTTTTCTTTATAATAAAGTTCTATTTTCAAGAATCTGATTGGGTTTTTAGTGTCCTAAAAACCCAAGCGTCTGGTCTGTGCTCATCTTGGTTACCTATTTGGTTGGTATATTATTCTCAAGCCTCCCCAGGAAAGGGGGTGAACGGGCTTAGGGGGATATTTTGGGGAAACAGGAACTCCAAGTGGTCCTTTTCCCGAATCTTTGTCTAACTCACTTGGTGGTGGCAGCGATACCATTCCAGGGCAAGGAATTTGTGTCTTGGGGAAGTTTTTAACCTAAGCTGGTGGAATATAAGCTTTGGGGGTCTTTCATGCGGGTCCCCATATCTGTACCCCAAGGTTCAGAGTGGGGAGGGAAACCTGACAGCTCCGCTGCTGGCACTGGAGCTCTCCTGACTCATGCCAGCCTGGAGCATGCAGCTGTTCGGATTCTCCACTGAACTAAAGCGACCCTTCCCCATGGAGTGAGTCTGGCTGGTAGCAGGAGCAGGGCTGGATGAGCCTAGGGTGAGGGTAGCATTGGTTCGAGGAACCCTGCGCTGCCAGGCCTTTCCCCTCGCCGCTGCCAGGCCTTTCCCCTCGCCCCTCCCACGGCGAGGCACCCGCAGGGTTGTAGGAATGCTGAGTTTGAGAGGCGCAACGTGCCCTGCCTTGCGACTGCTCCCAGCAGGAGGGGTGCCCTGCTCTGCTCCCTGGGACAGTGTCGGGCAGCAGCGAGGGCAAGGCACGGCCAAACCCTGCTTCCCCACCCACCCCCAAACACACAGACACGGCAAACTTCTCCCCTAGAGTTTATTGTCCTGGCGCTCTCCATACAATCAGCAGCCTTCTGCTGCGCAGTGTAGCAGAGACCCTAGCTGTGCTGGCTTCTATACCCATCACTCAGCAGCGGCCATGCCTAGCTCTCCCTCTGCCCCCAGCGTCTGTGGCTCGCCATCCCCCCCCCTCACTGCTTGACACGCTATAAGCACGGTGACGGTGGCAGGTGTGCGTGATGCGTAGAGACACATCAGCATGGCCCCCGCCTTGCAGCGCTTCTGTTCCGAGGTGGTGCGAGGTGCAGGGGGCCCCTCAGCTTGGAGACCACCCAGCCTTGAGGGAACCAGCTGAAGCTATGTGGGTATTAAAGCAACACTCCGGGAGTGACCTGCCCCAGCCAGAGAGTTGCTGTCAGGCTTCCAACCGGTTCACGTAACTGGAGTCCAGTAGCTCAGCCAGAGGCAGCTGAGTGGGTCTCTCTCCCCAGGGCTAGCTGGTCTCTCGGACAAGGCTGGGGGAACAGGCCCTGCACGCAGCGTCCGCGCTCAGGCCAGGACGGGGTACGTTGCCGCGGTCGCCACCCCGCAGTTGTTGTCCCGCATGGACATGAGGATGTAGCCGTCGTTACCCCAGTAGGTGGACCAGGAGTTTTTGATGAGCCAATAGCTCTCCCCTTGCAGGACCCCGTAGCCCACGGCCAGCACCGCGTGGTCCAACTCTGTGCTCTTGTTTCCTAGAAGAAAGGAGAGGAGATTTAGTCTCCCTCTGCTGGGAGGTGAGAGACTGGGCTGTGGGTTCCTGCACGCAGGAGGCCAGCAGGCCATGCCCTGTGCAGAGGAACCACCCTACATGTCTTCCTATATTCATCGTGTAACTGCCTTATAGGAGTTAGTGTAGAGGGGAATGAATAAGAGGGGGCTATAAAAAGGGGTGCAAGATAATGAGTGGCGGGGAAGGTCAATGCCACCCAGGAACAAGGGGATGCCCAATGAATTAAAAAAGGCAACATTTTAAAACATACCTTTTAATGCAATGCCTAATTAGCCTGCGGAACTCATTGCCACAGGATATCACGGAGGCCTTGAGTTTAGCAAGAGTTAGTGGATTGGACATAGAGAAGGAACATCCACAGTTAGGTTAGGTAGGATAAAAGATAAGAGTTATGAATCCTCCTGCTTTAGGGCATTAGGCAGTCACGCTCTGTATGGGGCTAGGGTAAAAGCTCCCCCCATGGGTAGGTTGTTCCATTAGGAGTTTCTTGCACCTTCCTCTGAAGCAGCGGGGGGGATGAGGAATGTAGCCTGAAGAGGGGGGGGATGGGACTGTAGCCTTTATTTTTATTTAAAGTTAGTTTTAGTGATGTTCTATTGCACCCTCGAGGACCTGGCCCTGGGGCTCCAGTCTGAAGTTCAGCAGAGTAATGTCTGTTAGATCTGGAGCTGATAGGAACACACGGAGGCCAAGGGAAATAACACAATCACGAGAACAAGGCTGTGTGATGTTATGATTAATTAACAGGATCCTAGACGAGATGCACCCTGGGTCTGATCGAGCTGTGGCAGGAGTCAATGCGGCTGCTTCTGCCCGCAGGGAACCTGGCTTGCTCCAATTCGAGACAAGCAAAGTCCTCCCCCAGCAGAGCCCCAGACTCACCGCAGGCAGGTTCGTAGTAGACGCCGTTGGCATAGAAGGCAAAGGACTTGGGGGAGGCGTCGATGTTCACAGCCACCGGGCCGTGCTTGTAGAGCGCCGCTTTCAGGGCGGTGACGTTCCCGGGCTCTACGTTGATGTAGCCAGCGACCTTGGCTATGAGCTCAGACTGGTTGTAGTGGCAGTACCCGTTCTGGAGGGGAGAGACCGGTGCCAGAACCGGGTGACAAATCCAGAGCCCTGCCCCTCAGCCAGACTCCTGCAGGGCACCATCTGGATAACCATGGCAGAGCAGACGAGGCAGGCGCTGGCCCTGTGCAGCCAGTCAACGCTGGGCTGTCCAGTCTGTTACACTCCCCCTGGCTAAGGAGGAAGTTTCACTGGTCCTGCTGGAGAAACACTCAACCCAAATCTCCCCCATCCTGCGTCAGGGTTTGGCTCTACGCAGGCCCCCTCCAGCCACCGCCAGGGTTAGGATGAGTTCGTGACAGCGGTCGCGCAGGCCCTGGCCGTGCACAGCCATCATCTCCTTGAGTTCAGTGGAGCGGCTCGCACGTGAGAAGTCCCGCTCCCACCCGAGGGGCTGCGGGGCGGGAGCGCCGGCCTCGCCGCTCTCCTGTCTGGGCACCGACGCAGCCCCCGGCGCTGTAACATCTCAGCCAGCCCGGGGGGCAGGGCAGGGCAGGGCTGAGTCCGTTTTACGGCCGCGGAGCTGAGGCAGGGAAGGAGGGCGGCGGTTCTGCTTTCCGGAGGTGCTTAGCACCCCCGTCTGCACTGGATGGCAGTGGGCGCTGCAGCTGCTCAGCACCAGGGCCGGATTTACACCTGACGCACCCCCTAGGCACAGCATCTTCAGTGCCCCCCTGCCTAGAGCGGCCCTTGTGTTGCCCACAGTTTTAGAGCGGCAGGGCGCCCCCAGGCCTAACTGGAAATCCGGCCCTGCTCCGTCCGCCCGGGGGCGATCTGCCTGTGGTCACAGAGGGAGCCTGATTGAACCCAGGTCGCCATCCACTGCTGTAACCACAAGGCCGTCTTGCCTCTGACAGGCCTGGCAGTGTCTGAAGTGGCCTGTGCATGCCCCAGATAGGGTACAAAGCACCCTCAACCCCCATGGAGACAGCAGGCACGAGGGTGCCCAGCGCCCCAAAGGCCCTCCCAGAATCTCCCCCCGAACGGCTCTGTGCTCTCCTCGGCCGCCGGCCCAGCGCTCACCTGGCCCATGTACGGCCCGTAGGACTCGGTGCTGGCGATGCCGCCGTGCTTCTTGATCCACTCGTACGCCTGCCACTCCTCGCCGCCGTCGCAGGCGTGGTTCCCGAAGCCCCAGGAGCAGTCGAGCAGGACTTGCTGGGAGAGCGGGGTCAGCACTCCGGTCTGGGGGGCAGCCGGGAGAAAGTCAGGGTCCCAGCAGAGAGATCCAGAGTCCCGGGTAATGCACAAAGCCCAGAGGAGAGGGGGGTTGGGGCTTCCCCCCGGCTCAGGGGGGTCAGATGTCTCCCTCCTCCAGCCGAAAGCACCAAAGGTTCCCTCTGGGCGCTGCCTCCACCCCGGGCCTGCGCACAGGGGGGGTCACTGGAGTGTGCCCGGCTGCCCGCTGTCCCATTCAAAGATGATTCCCCTCCTCCCGCCCCCCATTGCTTCCTCTCCCCAGTGAGGGGTGGCCTCCGCCTCCCAGGCATGTTGTGTCTAGCAGGACCAGACACACCATGCTCCACATCTCAGAGCTGCTCTTGATCAGCAGCCAGAGGTCCCCCGTGGTGTGGAGCAAGGCCACGTTCCCCTTCAGGGCTCCGACCTTAACTCCCAGCCCCGTGCAGCTCGGCCGGAGCGGGGGATTCTCCACCCCAGCAGCCCAGAGGATCTGGACTAGTGGCGGGAGCCTGACAAGTGGGTGTGGGCTCGGATGCCCCAGCCTGCCTCGGAGACTGCACTGCTCCCTCCCTAGACACGCAAGGCAGCTGGGCTCTCACCTCGAGGAACAGGGCGCCCTCCATCGCCCCGGTGGTAGCAAAGCTCCAGCAGGAGCCGCACACGGCCTGGTCCTTCACTGGGGTCACAGCGCCTGGGGAGGGAGGGGGTACAGGGCAGGAGGGTTTGCAGTGAGGTAATTTGGGGTTTTTAACGTCTGCCACGTTCCTCCATGGGAAAGGGGCCATTTTGCAGAAAAGTTCCTTTTCGCAGAGAGTAACGGACCCCACTTCGGCCCTTTGTAGGGCTTGAACCTGGGACCCTCAGAGCTAAAAACAGCCACTGCTGCTGCCTGAGCTAAAAGACATCCTCCATTAGGTGGAGGCAGCGTGAGACTCAAACCCCTTCTGCGGCCCGGTCGCTAGAGAGAGACGCAGGCCCGGTCCCTTAGTCTGGGTTACGCTAGCTCTGGTCAGGAGGAGGTAGGGAACCCTACGGCCCGGTCGCTAGAGAGGGACGCAGGCCCGGTCCCTTAGTCTGGGTTACGCTAGCTCTGGTCAGGAGGAGGTAGGGAACCCTACGGCCCGGTCGCTACAGAGGGACGAAGGCCCGGTCCCTTAGTCTGGGTTACGCTAGCTCTGGTCAGGAGGAGGTAGGGAACCCTACGGCCCGGTCGCTAGAGAGGGACGAAGGCCCGGTCCCTTAGTCTGGGTTACGCTAGCTCTGGTCAGGAGGAGGTAGGGAACCCTACGGCCCGGTCGCTAGAGAGGGACGAAGGCCCGGTCCCTTAGTCTGGGTTACGCTAGCTCTGGTCAGGAGGAGGTAGGGAACCCTACGGCCCGGTCGCTAGAGAGGGACGAAGGCCCGGTCCCTTAGTCTGGGTTACGCTAGCTCTGGTCAGGAGGAGGTAGGGAACCCTACGGCCCGGTCGCTAGAGAGGGACGAAGGCCCGGTCCCTTAGTCTGGGTTACGCTAGCTCTGGTCAGGAGGAGGTAGGGAACCCTACGGCCCGGTCGCTAGAGAGGGACGAAGGCCCGGTCCCTTAGTCTGGGTTACGCTAGCTCTGGTCAGGAGGAGGTAGAGAACTCTCAGTGCCCGGGGTGCGCAGTGCATCAGAGCTAGTTTTCTCTGGGACCTGTTTCCCTTCTCAGGCTGTCATATGCAGCGGCTCCAGACGAGAGCCCCCGGGCAGGGCTTAGACACCCTGCTGCACCATTGGCAGGTTAGAATAGGAGGCAGTGCCCGGCATGTCTCACTCACCGTACAGCCTCCAGTCCAGGCTCTCCGGTAGGACGAGGCTCTTGTACCCCTCGGACGGGAACGGCTGCCCGTTGTTGGGGGCTCCGCTCTTTAGCCGCCCCCGCAGCACGGCCATCTCCTCCGGGGTGCGGTCGGCCAGGTGGTTCAGCACCAGCTTGTAGGGCAGGTTGGCCCGATTCTTGGAGTGGACGTACCTGGGAGGGGATGGATGCCGTGAAGAGGGAGCTGGGCAGCAGGCAGCACTGGCTTGTGGCCACCCTCCCTGCAGCCACTAACCCCCAAAAACCAAACAATCATAACCGGCATGGGAGGCTCCTAGCCATGCCAGGGTGCATGGAAGAAGCAATCCCAGAAGAAGCCACCTCCTCCTCCCACCTAGGCTGGAGCCCAGAGAAGCTCAGCCCTGTAACGAGAGGGAAGGGCCTGGGACAGTATCTGGGTCAGGTTCCATGGGTGTGATGCAGAGCAGCCGTCCCTTAGCACTTACCCTCTAAGCTGCTGTTGGGGGGGGAATGTCATGCAAGAGACTCAGCCTGTATCACTTCTAGCGGTCTGGGGAGTTCCCTCAGCTTGGGGCTGCCCCACGTGTGGTGGGAGAGGCCAGGGGTTTGCAGCCAAACTTTCCAGCCCCAACCCCTGGATTTTTTTGGGTGCCCAGCTGGAGACGCTTGGGGCCGGATTTTCAGCGTGGGCCGAGAGTCCCGAACTCTCAAGCTGCACGCCCAAAGAACAGCAACCAAAATCACACTCACACTGTGTCCTGGGTTCGTTCCAGGCATACGACGCAGCCAGCCCGTACGTGAGGGCACGTTGACCAGGCATCCTCTCTTCTCAAGAGAGTATCCCAGCGGAGCCCCACACAGGCCAGGCAGGAGTCTCTTCCATTGTTATTAGAAGACACCTCTATCAAGCAACCAGTTTTTTTGCTGGTCCCTTGGACCATTCCTTGAGATGTTTAAACAAACCCTCTTGTTCCTCCTTTCCGTTCCCAGGTAGCCCCGTACCTCATGTTGTGGATGAAGGTGCGTTTCCTGTGTTCCATCTCCTTCTCGGTGCTGTACGTCTTCCTGAACTTCTCCTTGTAGTGGTGGAACAGCCGGTGATGGACTCTGTCTGTTTCTCTAATTCTCCCGACAAATTCCTGCATTGGATTGGCCAGGATCTGGTGCTCCGGCCCTGCGCCAGGCCAGTGCTCGCATTTTAGACCTAGAAAGGACAGAGGCAGAAGCAACTGTCATGGACAAGTTTGTGGCAGGCACAGATTATCCCTGGAGCAGATTGGCAGGGCAAAGGTTATCAAGAGCAGGATTGACTTTATCTGATCATAGAATCATAGAATATCAGGGTTGGAAGAGACCTCAGGAGGTATCTAGTCCAACCCCCTGCTCAAAGCAGGACCAACACCAACTAAATCATCCCAGCCAGGGCTTTGTCAAGCCGGGCCTTAAAAACCTCTAAGGATGGAGATTCCACCATCTCCCTAGGTAACCCATTCCAGTGCTTCACCACCCTCCTAGTGAAATAGTTTTTCCTAATATCCAACCTAGACCTCCCCCACTGCAACTTGAGACCATTGCTCCTTGTTCTGTCATCTGCCACCCCTGAGAACAGCCGAGCTCCATCTTCTTTGGAACCCCCTTCAGGTAGTTGAAAGCAGCTATCAAATCCCCCCTCATTCTTCTCTTCTGCAGGCTAAATAACCCCAGTTCCCTCAGCCTCTCCTCAGAAGTCATGTGCTCCAGCCCCCTAATCATTTTTGTTGCCCTTTGCTGGACTCTCTCTCTCTCTATCATAAATCAAGCTGCATCTTCACCAGTTCACTTCTTGCTGCAGTAGAAAGTTGTGGTTGGCCTATAGGTAGGGAGTAGGCCAGATTGTACTGGTACATGGCTGTTAATCTGGAGTAATTCCCTTAGAGTTGGGGGAGGGGAGGGTTACATCAGTGTAAATCCAGGGTCAGAGCAGAATCTGGCCCTGCACCGGTTGTTCACTGCGTTAGGCACTTGCAGAGGGCCCTCCCCATGTCCCAGGCTAGGTTCAGAAGTAAGGGATGGAGAGCTCTTTTCTAGGACTTGGGTCCAGTTACATTTTCAAACCCTAGGGTCGAGCATGGGGAGGTTTGGTTAGAGGGAGCATCTTTATCATCGCGGAAATTCCCAGGGCTTGGTTTATTCTCAAAACCCTCCCCCCTGCAAGCCAGTGGCACTGCCCGTGCTAACAGCACCTAACCCACACCACGGCCTGACACCAGGGAGCAGGCTGGGCCAGGGCAGTGTGACCTCTCCAGTTCAGTTCATCAGAAGGGCGTCAGAAAAGTTGAGGCACATGAAGCCTGGCATCAGTTAGTGGGTTAGCCAGCCTGGCTCTGGAGGGCCACATGGCTGTCACTGCTGTAAACACACTTCAGCAGAACTACGCTGCTTCCCACCAGCTGAGGGGCTGTATGGAAAGCTGACCCTTCTCTGCCCAGTGCAAGGTTTGTACGTTCACATCTAGTGTTTGCCAGCCAGGATCTGCAGGGCACGGGCTCTCCTTTCAGTCTGTACGGCTTCACCAACAGACTGTGCTCCATGTAGGACACCAGCGCCATCTACACAGGCACCGATCCGGTTTCAAGTCCCTTGATTCACCAACCCCTTTGCCTGGTGTTTGCCTGCGGCGTGGCCAGGTATTGCTGTAGCCAGAAGTGCATGCAGGGGATGGAGGGGATGGGCGGTGTCTCACCTGGATCTACGGTCCCATGCTGCAGTGATGGGTGTGGTGGCGAAGCCCTATAGACCAGGGCAGCAGTGCGCTTACCGTCTGGGAGGCTGAAGACCCCGGCTGGGTAGCTGCGGGCGAAGCTGCTGTAGTCGATCTCGTACTTGTCGTAGTGGGAGCCCAGCAGGCTGTTGAAGCCCCGCATCTCGTAGTGGACGGGCACGGGGCCGTCGGCGGAGCTGGCCACCCACAGGGTGTAGACGTTCTTCTTCCGGCCCCAGTAGGACACGTTCTGCAGCACGGTGCAGAGCTGCCCTTTGTAGGACTCCTCCCGCACAGGCTGGGGGGGGCAGCGGGCGTTAGGGGCAGTGTTTCCGAATGAGGTGGGACAGCTCGCTGCCGGAGCAAGAGAGATCCTACGCGGTGCAAACACGAGCCGCTGCCCGCGGCGTCCTGGCCAGCAGCCGTGCGCGCTCTGAGCTGCAGGACGGAGGCTCGCTATGCAGCAGTCAGGCCAAGCTCGCGCCTCGGGGCTGGCAGTCTAGACGCGGGCCAGTCCTCCCCTCTTGGGGCACATTCTCCCCGGGGGCGCACAAAGGGAGAAGTCCCCATCCCCCTTCAGCTGATTACCCCTGGCCCATGCTCAGGGTGTACAAGGGGGATGGGGCAGGCTTCCCCGGACCCCGTTCCACTTGTGCACCTAAGGGAGGGACAGTTTGACCCACTGCCAGCCCTGGCACAAGCTCCGCTGACTTGAGTGGCGATACACCTTTCTTAGGGCAGGGCTGGATCTGGCCCTGTGCTTGTCACAGCGCTGCCAGGGGGAGGGGTGTGCTGGCGCAATTACCCATCATGCATTAGTCTGCCACAGAGCCCCGTGTGCTTTGTAAGGCCAGTGGCCCTGTGGTACGGAGCAGGGCGAGGTAGCTAAAGGGTCTCCCGGGTGGGAAGGAGAGCCCATTCACCGAGCAGGGTGCCTGGCATCTGGGGCCCTTCTTTGGCGGGTCCCGTGAGACGCAGGCTCACCTTGAAGCCATCCAGGCGGGGGAAGATGCTCTGCGGGCTGATGAGATCCCCGGCCGTGCCGTTGACCCGGAAGCACTTCCGAACGTTCGCCTCGGTTTCTGTGGTTTCTGGGGTCACCTTGAAACTGGCGCCGAATGGCTCCAGAGAGCCAAGCTGGTACGTGATCACTTGGCCTGCAGGGACGCACCCAGGGCAAGCAGTTACCACAGAGGGCTACAACAGTGCTGTGGACGCTCACGCCCTCCCTGAGGGCAAGGGGAAGCGTAACAGAGGCGACCGTCACTCTGTGCTGAGCGACGGGGTTTTGGGAGACACGGGCCATGCTGGGGGCTAGAGGTAGCCTCCTATGCCCCGGGCTGCTAAGTAGGAGTAAATGGGGTGCTCACTGCTGCCGGATCAAGTCCCTGGTGCTCCCCCCCCGCTCAGCACTCGTTCGCCAGTGGAGCTGTCCTGGCGTGCTGCTGGCAGGAGCGGAGAGGAGAAGCAGGCTTGCTGGACAGGGGATGCTGCTGGCAGGAGCGGAGAGGAGAAGCAGGCTTGCTGGACAGGGGAGGGTGGCCAGTTTAGTTGCAGCAGCTGTGACCTGAAGCCATTAACCGCATTCTAGCAAAGAATCACGGAATAAACTAGAGCTGTGGGCCTAATCCTGAGCATCCTGGCTTGGATTTCCCTCTCTGACACCCCCGGCCTTCACTGGGGGGCTGCCTGCGTCAGGACCTCAGCTCTGGTAACATGCTGGGGCCAGATCCGATGCTCTGGGGAGCCGCTAGGAGCTAACGCTAGAAGCTCAGTTTATCTGCACCACAGAAGCTTAAACTGATCTAGCCTTGGCCTGCGGGGCCTTGGCCCGGGTGCCGGCTCTCCAGGCGTGCTATGACAGAGACACATCCGCAGCACTAGATTCACTCAGAGGAGAGAGCCCAGCCGTGCAGCCAGACGTGGGCAATCCGTTCAGTGTGCGTAAGGGGGAAAGGACACTGCCTCCCTGGACCGCTACCCCAACAGTATCCAGGTGACCTACCGTGGTAGTACTGGATCCGGCTCTGGCCTCCGCTCAGGTTGTACCAGGCTTCGAAGGGCTCCTTGATTTCAGCATAGGGCAGGCTGATGACTCCTGCAGGACACAAGGTGACAGGAGCCAGGTTAGCCTGTCCCATAGAGACCAAGGGACCAGGTCATATCTACAGTTAATTGCTTTAGAGACGGCGTGCCCTGCCCATACAGTCAGACCGCGCTCCCCAGCTGCAGGGGCAGCTAAGAGCAACCTACCAGCTGATTTTAAACACAGGAGCCTAAGCCTGAGCCCCGGCTCACCCTGTACCCAGGCAAACTCTCCCTGAAGCCAGTGGGAGGGTAGAAAAGCCCAGTAAGGGGTTGCCCCAGTGTTTCATGGTTCAGCATTTGCACTGCAAATCATGGTTAAGGGCTGCGAATTCACGACAGAGGGGGGCTGGGGCAGCACAGAGGTAAATTTCGGTCGCCAGAGACATCCCTCCTAGTGAGAGCTCGTCGGGAGGGGGCCCAGGGCACTTGCCCAGCTAGGAGGAGGTTGTAAGTTCGTCTCAATAGGGGTCCTATCCAAACCACTTCCGAGGCGAAAAAGCTCGTTTGCCAGGGTCCAAAAGGGGCTAGAGGTAGAGACGGGGGGATCTAAGGTTGTTTCAAGATGTCGCTGAACGGGATTATATGCTGCACCTTCCTAGTGCACTGAGAAATGGGAGCGGAAGGCTCCTCCCCCGGCCCCCCCCGCGCCACCAAAGAACTGGGCTGCAGTGTTTAATGTTAGCAGTGCTGGAAACCAAGCTGATGAGAACAGTGGGGAGGGAACACACCAGCCCTCTCCTGCCTTTGTGGCACTTGAGCCTGCAGCTCTGATTGTGCAGGGTGATATCAGTTACTTTCCTCCCTACTCTTTGGACTCTTACACGGGAGTGTGGCATTCAAACCCAGACGGTGGCCGGTCCCCTGTAGATAGAGGAGGTGCAACCGTCTTTCAAAATATACAGCTGGAACAGACCTGGACAACAGTATTCTAACAGGTGGGGATCAGGGCCTTAAATCTGCACTCCTTTGCATTGTGTGGCTGGGGGAGGGGGCGGTCTGATTTGAATCCGAGACCCAGCTATGCAGCTTTGGTGGCTGGAACACATGCTGGAACCTGGAGGGGACCTGGAGGGGACTGATTTCTCAAGCCAGATATGTCTGACATCTCAAGAGAAGAGCTAACCCCCTCCCCACCCAACCGAACCCTTGTACTCAGACGCCAGGCTAAACTTGACTTGGATCTGAGCACCACTTCTGCCCTGCCAAAGTACTTTGGGCCACATTTCCAAAGGTATTTAGGTGCCTACAGCTGCAGATAAGCACCTAACCAGCTCCCATTGATTTCCAGTGGGAGTCAGGTACCCAACCTACCGCAGCGTTTTTGGAAATCCCACTAGGTCCCTACCTGCACTAAATACCTGTGAAAATCTGTCCCTGTGAGATTCTACAGCACCTTCCAGCCAGGATCTCCAAGCACTTTGCAAATGCTAATTAAGCCTCAGAACTCCCATCCTTAAGACCCCACCTCCCTGGGACAGCCCCCAGCCCCCAATACACACAGGGCTAAGCCCACTCCTGGAGCATTACCTGTAACGTGATAGACATCTCCGAACTTGGGGACTGGCTGCAGGTTGCCCTCGGCTCCTGGAAGAGAAAGGTCATCTTATTCCCCTCACTGGCAGCCACTTCACTCCCCACCAAGACCAACCCAGGGAAGCTGAAAGGATACGAAGCATTCACAGCTTTGCGGGGGCCGTGCACAGTGTCTATCCCAGGCCGGTGCAAAGAGCAGTCCAGCTGGCAGGGAGTTAGACAGCTGAGTGGGAAGGAAACTCCGCCAGCTCATCACTTGGGGTGACCCGTTAACAAGCTCTTGACCCCCTGAGAATCCCAAGCTGGGGATGTGACCTCCTGAAACGATGCCCAGATGCCTGGGGCTCACACGCAGGCTGGAACAATTTTTATAGTGGGGGTGCTGAAGGCAGAAGCCAGGGATTTGGGTTGTTATTACTACTTCAAGCCAGGGGGTGCAGCAGCACCCCTAATTCCAGCACCTATGCACGCAGACAAGGGAAGAGAAGATGAGCATGGCCTGGCCAGGGTGCTAGAGTTCTGTAGGGGCACTCCCTCCCCCCAAAGCAGCGCAGGGGCTGTTCCCCAGAATTAACTACTCTACACATCATGCCTAATTCACATGCCTGCTGGTCCCACTCCCCCAGACCAAGTCTGAGGGCCCAATGGGACCGGTCCCGCTGATCTCACGCACCCGCAACTCCCAGAGAGTCGAGTGTCTGGGGTGTGGGCTCAGTCCTTGGCTACCCTTGGTGGATAGAGGCTGCTTCATGTCAGGACTCACTGTCCCAGGAAGCCATTGTACCTACCGTGGACGGCAACATCCCTGCCCAGGCCAGAACGAGGGAGGCCCCAGAGACTCCCTGGATTTTCAGTTCCGACCCCCAGCTCCCTCCCACGCTCCCCTCCCTTGCGGCTGGGAAAAACTCCCACCACACCCCAAGTGCCACTGGCCCCAGGGCAGGCCATGGCCCTCGGGGCAGAGAAGAGACAGAACTTGGTGGGCCTGGCTCTAAAGGGGGATTCTTTGCGGAGGCTGCTGGAGGCAGACAGCCCCCACGGGACTCGCAGCCGCTAGCTGCCAGACTGACAGTCGGACGCAGCCACCACGCTGCCTCCCTCAGTCGGGGCCTGGCCTCTGGAGTCACGGAAAGGACAGCAAGCACCGGGAACAATGCAACATTCGCCACCTCCCCGGTTTCTCGGACCAAGCACCCTGGGGTCAGGCTAGATTGCCCAGTACCGCACTCACCGCAGGGCAGCAAAGGGGCCTTTTCAATAGCCTCCAATATACAGGGTGGGGCGGGATTAGCAGGGAAATAAACTCACCTGAGCAGCAGCTCCACAACAGAAGAATCAGCATCCACCTGAGGCTCGCCATGGGTGCAGCACGTGCAGCCAGGCGCTCCCTCGCTCCCGCTTTGCAAGCCCAACCTCCCAGAAGCCCCCTTAAAAAGAGGCTGGATGTAAATCACCGACCCTCTGTCAACCAATGGGAAAAGTCGGCCCTGCCCGGTGGGTGGGTTAAAGAAATGCTACTGAATTCAAGAATAGAGAAGGGGCAGGGCCTGGTCATTTCTTTGCACCCAGCCTATTGGCTGCTGCAGGTCCAGGGTTTGAAGCAGCGGCTCAGCATGTGCCCATTGAAAGACAATCACTGTAGGACAGATCAAGGCCGAAAGAAGCCGTCCCTGGGCTGGGGAGTGGGGTGTGTGGGGATTGGCGACTCGAAGGCCTTGGAAACGTCCATTCGCGGGGATGAACAGGCTCTAGAAGTTGGCCGTGCTTGAGTCTCTGCACACTGCGACGCACATTCTGGATCTCACCGTGCAGATCTCACTCGCCCAGTGTTTCTGTACTACAGTGATGGGTGTCAGAGACAAACAGATCGTGGTGTCACCCCAGGCTACTGCTCCTTCAAGACCCCCACCTCATTTCTCTCTTCCACACAATTTATTTCCATCTGCTGTTGGAACCAGCAGTCGAGGAGAACGCGATTTGTCTTTCTGCAGCCTGGCCTTACCCATTTCTCTAGGCATTAAGAGCAGACATTTTGGGGATATCAGTTGGGGTGAGGGGGCAACTTGAGACACCATAGGTTTTCTGAGGTGCTGGGCATCTGAAGTCAACTTGGGGGCACCCAAAATTGGTGGCCCCCTTTGGCAATTTGGCTCCGTGCTGTATGTGGGGTCCAACATAGGACGCTAAGAATCTCTGTAGAAGCATCCAGGTTGATCCCCACGCCTCATGAACCCCGATCTTGGAGAGATGCTGAACGCTTTGTGTCTGACTCATCCCTGAGCTTTCAGTCAGTGGCAACAGCTGGTCTAATTCGAATAAAGAATGCAGAAAAAGGAAAGTGCTTAGTAACTAATTCTCAGGTAGCCTTCGCTCCCTCCACTTGCTACAGCTGGTTTCCATCCCAAGGCCATTGGCAAACGCTTTCTCTGCCAGCTGAGTCAGTATGTTCCTCGGAACCCCAAACAAAAAGAAGATAAGAACTCTGCTCTTTCTACCAGATCCTCCCGGCTCATGCTTATGCTCATAAGTAATTCAGGCCAAATTCTGCTCTGTTTCCCAGGTGTAAAGCTGGTGTGATTCCGCTGAGGTCCATGGAGTTACTTGGGCTTTACAGCAGTGCGGGTGAAAGCGGAAATTTGAGCTGATGATTTTAAGAGCATCCTCAGGAATTAATACTGATATATTTGTATTGTGGGAGCATCTGGCCATCAGCCAAGGACCTGGCCCCGTTGCGCTAGGCGCTGTACTCACCCATAAAGACAGTTCATTTCCCAAAGAGCTTACGATCTAAATTCAAGGCAAGAGACGACAAGCCGAGAGGGGGAATACATGCCCAGATTCTCCAGTAACTGATTTGATGCCATGAAACCTCTCACACCAGCCACAGGCTGGACACGGGATCTGAGTCCAGGTCACCTTGTCTCTGGCAGCCAGGAAGCTGCAGGGACTCATTGCATTAGCACATGCAGGCCATTTCCCCTGAAGGTGTTTGTCAGGGCTGCTCAAGAGGACGGGCGCCGATGGAGGAGGCAGAGTCAGGCTCTTCCGTTCGTTAATTAGAAGGGCTCAAATATCTGCTGAGCCTCATAGCAATAAACCCTCAGAGCATTTCCGGCGAAGTGCTACGCTAGCGGTGTATCACCAGGAACCGTTCTGCAGGGCTGTGTAACGTCGAGGGCAAGAGGAAGGGAAGGAGCTGCCCCCAGCAGTGGTGCTTGGAGATCGCAAGGCAAGAGACTGACGCAGGGGAGAACGGGGCCGAAGGTGACGCCGGCCTCGCTGAAAAGCAGCCCCTAATCTGTGCAACTGTCACGGGTTGTTGCTATTGCAGTGGCCCGTGGCGGATTCTGTAGTCACAACACCATTGCCAGAGTCCAGTGTCGGATGGTCAAGAGAAACAATGGGAATATAGGCCAGAGGTTGGAGTCTTCTTCCACATGGTGTGTTAATGAGCCTCAGCAAAATTCATTCTGGATCATTTTTTTCCACTCACAGCTCCAGCTCCTAGAAGACAGAGAAAGAAAAGACCTTTTAGGTCCCCAGGCAACCCTCTGGCCCAGGTCTCTTCCTTAAAGTTTATTTTCTAGCACATTATTCAGTCTAGTTTGAAAAGTTTTGCTGCCCAAAGATTTCCCCAGAGCAGAGGTATCCGTTTCGGACTGAGGGGGGAGTGAGGGGAGCTGAACTGAGGGAGAGAGGGGGTGGTTGAACTCGGGGAGGGGGCAATGGGGGCTGAAATGAGGGGATGGCTGGGCTGAGGGAGGGGCTGGGCAGATCTGGGGGTGGGGAATGGGCTGAACAGGTGGGGGACTGGGGGATAGATTGAGGTGGAGGTTGGGGACAGGATTAATTGCTGGGCAGGGGATGGGCAGATGTGGGGCTGAGAGCTCCTGCAGCGGAGGCCGAAATTCCCTTCCCCAGTAAGTTTAGCAACACTAATTGTCCTCTGGGAAAATTGGAACCACCAAACCCCCCACAATATCATCTTTAAAAATCTCATGCTCGTTTGGGCCAACGTCATGATTTTTGATCCCGGGAGGTTAGCACTAGTGAAGCAGGTGGGTTACCAGAGCTCCACCCTCAGCTGTCCCCGCCGGCCTGGGCTGAAAGCCCCTCCAACCTGGGTGAGACGCTCTTCGGTGTGGATGGAAGGGGGATGGGGCAACCCCGGGAGCAGAGTCCGGCCTAACTCTCCAGTGCAGACGTAAGAGCCTAAGTCCAGTTTTTAAAAGTCACCCAGGATCCCGGAGTCCCACTGAGGGTCAATCAGAGGTAGGCTCCTAAGTCATACTGGAATGTGACACTCTGGCTCCTAATTCCCCTGGGTGCAATTCTCTGGGCACTGCATCTGCCCCTCCCTGGTGGCTCCTGGCAGCAATTTGCTCAGTGGCCCAGTCCATGGGGCGATTGCACCGGACAGGGCCAGGTGGCATATGATCCAGAATGATTTGCTTCCCTTACAGGTGTCTACTGTCAGGACTGGGCAGAGACATTCCCAGCAGGCCCCTTTTCTGGATGGACCAGCTCCTGTGCAGCATGGTCGGGGACACACACACACACACACACACACACACACACACACACACACACACACACACTCACTCTCTCTCTCTCTCTCTCTCTCTCTCTCTGCAGGGCTCATCCTCTCCAGCAGGGGGCAGTGCACCCCCCATTTCTGCCCTGTTCTCTAAGAGGGAAATGGGGTCCGGTGGTTAGAGCAGGGGAGCACTCGTGGGTCGGAACTTCTAGGTGTTTTTGTCAGGTTCCTGGCTACTGGCAGTCTCTTGCCTCTGCTGAAGAAGTGCTGGGAGCAAAGCATCTGACCCTTCCGAGTCATATTGTAAAGAAGCAGGCAAGAGGGTAATCAGATTGATGGGACTCTAAGCGTCTGAGCCCTGCTCCAATGTTTTCCCCTGCCCCACATGTGATGTCTGAGTCCCTCTGGGCATTCCCAGCTCTTCCCCAGGGTATCTAAGTAACATTAGCTGATCCCCTTAGCTTCCCATGAGACCTCATTCCCCAGGCCAGGCAAACACACAGGCTGGGAGGCACTCACCATCCTGGGGCCTGCTCCAGCCTTGGCAGCCAGGCTTTGGGTTCCTGAGATTGCTGCTCCCCTGGGGCCCCGGCAGGGTTAATTGACTCCAGATTCCTCCTGTCTTCGCAGCCCATCCACGTGGGAATCCCCTCACTGGACAGGAACCAGGACCTCTCTTCACCTGCTCCGTAGGGCCCACATCCTGCCTCCTAGTATGACTGAAATGGCACATGGAACCCAGAGCAAACCTCGGACCAGGCTGGGGACACCAAACTGTGAATATCCCCGTCCTGGCAGGACCATGGCGCGGCGCTGAGATGCCAGCTGGATAGGTACAGGGATGGGTGCGGCTCTGGCCAATCCCAGCCTTCGGTGAGGTGAGCTCGGCGAGCTCTGTGTCTAGACACAGCTCGTCTGGCGTTTGGAACAGGAGGGCTGGCAGCTTTTCTTTCTGGCTCTGGGATGGGCATAGGCTGTAGAGGTTAGAGCGGGGGGGCCTGGGAGTCAGGACGCCTGGGTTCTTTTTGCTTGAAAAATTGTCAGCTGGCTCTAGGAAATATTATTATCCCAGAGGATGGGCAGGGCGGGATCTACCCTTTTGTTCTGTCCCGGGGCGGAGCTCCCTTGATGAATGCTAACCCAACTCTCACCGTCTGTTACCCCGAAAGTGCCAAGCGTCAAGGCTGGGAAGAGACCGAAACGCGAAGGCCATCCCAGTACTCTGCGCTCCGAGGCTGCCGCCCTGCGGCCGATGGCCAGGTACATCTCCGGCTGGCGTAAGTGCTGGGGACCTGGTCAGGGAGACTTGCCACGGAGGGGAAGCGGGTTGTGACTGTGTCTTTGTAACATAGGAACAGCCTGGGAAGAGTCGTCTTGGGGGTCAGGGTGGATATGAGCTGACCATGAGCTCCCAGTGCGACGCTGTGGCCAAAAGGGCTATTGGGATCCTGGGATGGATATACAGGCAAAGGCTGAGTAGGAGTCGAGAGGTTATTTTACCTCTGTATTTGGCATTGGTGCGACCACTGCTGGAATCCTGTGTCTGGTTCTGGTGCCCACAGTTCAAGGAGGATGTTGATCAGTTGGAGAGGGGTCATAGAAGAGCCGTGAGAATGATTAAAGGATTGGAAAACATGCCTTACGGAGCTAGATTCAAGGAGCTCAATCAGTTTATCTTAACAAAGAGAAGGTTAAGGGAGGACTTGATCCCAGTCTAGAAGGAACTAAATGGGGAACCAGTATTTGATAATGGGCTCTACAGGCGGTGAATTGAAATATTTTGTCTTTCAATGTTTTGCCGAAAAGTCAAATTTACACACACACCCCCCGGCCTATTTTCTGACTGGCTCTAATGCTGTGTCTTTTGCCTTTTAAATAACACTCATCTGATGAAGAGACCACACAGGCTGGTGGGGTGCAAATAACCATGTTTACTAACTATGCACAAAGTGACAGGCCGAGCTGCTCCGGTTGCTTTCTGAACCACAGAACATGGTGAGCACCCCAGAGGGCTCACTAGCTATTTAAAGTGACGCTACCCTGCTCCCATACACAAGCACAGAACAGAATACGGTACGAACCCAATTTTTCTCTTCCTTTTTATGGATTGTTTCCCCCTTTTCCAGATGCCCCTAAAGGAGTTAGCATCGTGACCATGCCAGAGACTAACATGTGTAAAGGCGAATCTGTGAACTTGATGTGCCATTCAACCCACAGCATCCTTCCTAACGCCACCTGTGTCTGCTGCAAGGATAATGCCAGTCTGGGGCCGTTCCGGTGGGAGCTGGTGTTTGAGAGCATCGCAGCAAAGCATGCTGGGGAATATCACTGCGAGGTTCAGGGCACGGCTCAGACATCCTGCCTCTCCTCCATCACCATCTCTGTCCTGGGTAAGTGCCCAGGGCTGAGGGGCCTTGGCGTCCCAGAGAGGGTGGCTGGGCACCCCCAGACATCAGGTTGGCAAACTCTCAGGCCACAGGTGCTGATCCCGTCAGGCCCCATGGAGGCCAGGCTGAGTCCCACACACTGTGCTGCGGGCCACTGGCACGACACTGGTGATGCCAGCCCCCATCTGCCCCTCATGATACCCCCCACACCCCTTCCCATTTGGGCAGGAATCACACAGACCCTCTGTTTGGGCCTACAGGAACTCTACAGCCACTTGGAGAATCACTGAGCTAGTTCCCACTGAGCTCTCCTGAGATCCCAACCATCTGGGGTCCCCACTGCGCTGCCGGTACCCTAAACACAAAGCAGACCCATCGCTCAGTCTGCCAGATCCCCAGCTGGTGTGAATCGGCCGTGGCTCCATTGGAGTGAATGGGGCCAGATCCCCAGCTGGTGTGAATCGGCCGTGGCTCCATTGGAGTGAATGGGACCAGATCCCCAGCTGGTGTGAATCGGCCGTGGTTCCATTGGAGTGAATGGGGCCAGATCCCCAGCTGGTGTGAATCGGCCGTAGCTCCACTGCAGTGAATGGGGCCAGATGCCCAGCTGGTGTGGATTGGCCGTAGCTCCATTGGAGTGAATGGGGCCAGATCCCCAGGTGGTGTGAATCGGCAGTAGCTCCATTGGAGTGAATGGGGCCAGATGCCCAGCTGGTGGGAATCGGCCGTAGCTCCACTGGAGTGAATGGGTCCAGATCCCCAGCTGGTGTGAATCGGCCGTAGCTCTAGGAGCACCAGGAATCCAGGGTCTCCCAGGCCCTCTGGGGCTCATGCAGGCCTTAGCCAGCCCAGTTCAGTCCTGGTCCTTGCAGGATTCCTCAACCCCACAGGAGGGAGACGAGAGACCCAGGTTGCCAGGGACCCCTTGCAATGAAATTCAGGCGCTGTAAGGAACAGGCACTGGTAGTGCAGAACCCCACATGCAGGCGGAGCTGGAGTAAGAGCAGTGGTTCTCCAGCCCGAATTCTCCAGCCCTCTAAGCTACAGGAGTTGTGGGGGGCTGCTCTTAACAGGTCCCAAATTCCCCCTACGGGGTGGCCACTAGGGGGCACCATCAATCAGTCTCTGGCCATTACATTACAGCCTGGCCTGTGGGAGCTGGGCAGAGAGCCCCCAAACCTCAGCCACTGGCGGGTGAATTGCTCCCCGCGCTGAGAGTCAGGACGCCTGGGTTCTATCCGTGGCTCTGGGACGCGAATGGGTTCGAGCAGTGGGATGCAGGGCTCCCATGTTCTCTTCCTGGCTTTGCCCACAGTTCTCCCTGGGGGGTTGTTTTGCTTTGTTCTCTGGCCTCAGCCAAAACCCTTCCACTTTCCCTGGAAGCTGAGAAGGCCGGGCCCTCGGGCTGATTATAATGATGTGGGGGTTGAGGGGTGGGGTGCCTGTTCCCATTAACCCTTTCATTCCCAGCAACCGCCTTGCCACGGGCCAAATGGGCCCCCTGGAGAGGAGCGAAGTGGACTATAACAGCTGGTGGCTCTGAGAGACCCTGGGGAAGGGATGAGGCTTCGTCCTGATTTAGCACCATCCAGCTGGGATCTCAAAGCATCTGAGCTTCTTAACCTCCCCAGGGGAGAGGAGGGTTCCTGTCCCCTGGCACGGATGGAGAAAAGTGGCAGAACAAAAGAGAATGGAGGAGTTGTAACTCCCAGCTTCCCCCCTCGGCTCCACCCCACTCCCCTCTCTGAGCTGCGGATAGAACCCAGGAGTCCTGACTCCCAGCACCCCCACTCTAACCCACTAGACCCCCACCCGCTCCTGGAAGTGGGCATGAAACCCAGGAATCCTGACTCCCAGTCATTCTAACCATTGAACCTTATTGCCATCTAAACGGCAAGTACGTTGCCGTTAAGAGCCCGGAAGTTTCTATCATGGTTCCCTTTCCTCTCCTGAGCCACCAGCCACTCACAGTGCTGAGGCTATTGCCACAGATAGAGATGAATATGATTACTTGTTATCTGCCTTAACCGCACTGTCCCGCTGGTTAGTGTCAGCGGTGGGATCAGACCACATTCCCAACTGCTAACCCAGACCCAGGGCCCAGGTAAGAGCCACTCGTCTTTATTTGGGGGCAAAAACTGTGTCTGGGGACAATGATTCTTTGATTCCCTAAATCACCAAAAGTAGGTGAAATGGTGCTAAGTTATTGTGCATGCAGCTCCGACTGAGATCAGGGCCCCATTGTGCCAGTCCCTGCCCCATCTGAGACCAGGGCCCTGTTTTGCCAGGCTCTGCCCAGACACACAGTGAGAGATGGTCCCTACCCTAAAGAGCTTAAAATCGAAGTAGACATAAGGCAGAAGGGTAAACTGAGGCACAAAATGGGGACACAATGTGCCCACTCTCTTATAGCCGGTCTAGGGCAGATCCAGGAGCCCCAGTGCAGTGTTTTAGCCATGGGACCACACTGTCTCATAGTAACTTGTGCTAGCAGTGATAATACACTGCGGGCTTCCCAAACACAGTGTGAGACAGCCTCTGCCCAAAAGAGTCCCAGTGTAAATTATGGGTATGGGGACTGAAAACTGCAGGGGAACATCTTGCTGAGCAGTTAAACAGCTGACGTGCCCCACCCCTGAGATGGCTGCAGTTCTCTCCTGATTGAAATGATCAACCAATAGGAGGTTGTCAAGTGATATGAGATCCTATAGGATAGATTCAGAACATGTTTGATTAAATGACTGTGTAGAGAGGAAGCATGGTGTTTTAATTAGAGCAGAGGGATCTGGGAGTCAGGACTCCTGGGTTCTATTCCTTGTTCTAGCAGAGGGGTGGGGGTCTAGTTGGTCAGAGTGGCAGGGGGTTAGGAGTCAGGACTCTTGGGATCTAGCCTTGTCTGTAGGAGCAGGGAATCAGGACTCCTGGGTTCTATTCATGGATTTGGGAGGGGAAATTTATTTTCAGACATACCCTGACCATCAGAGCCTTGCTGGCTAGTTCCCCATTGCCCTGAAATGATGTGCTCAGAATGGTGTGATTACATCAGATATTGGCTCACTGGCTGTAATCAGGGTGTGGATGGAAATAGAGACCGAGAAGAGACCCAGATAAACAATCTGGTTATGGGTGCAAAAGGAGCAGAGGAAGCCTTAGGCCTGGTCTATATTACAGACGTCTGCAAGAAGGCTGAAGATGGTTCCTTATTCGTGGTACCAGCTCTTTTTTCGTGGTACCAGCTCCTTATTCATGGTTCCCAGTTCCTTAGTCACAGGGCCCAAATGATTTACAAATACAGCCACATAAGATAACATTTCTAGACATTTCATCAAACCATATGATTGAATGAGATAATTTAAATGACTAATTACTTAATTATTTATGAATTACATACTCAAGTAAAGCGCTGGGTTTTTATGGCTTGTCCGTGACAAAATAAAGCGCGAGTCACCCCAAATGAGACATTCCCGCGGCCATCAGGCTCTTCCGAAGGAGCTGGGAATTGCCACTCGCTGCCCTGAAGCTTCGTTCTTGAGTAATATGCTGCAAAATGTCACACACACACACACACACACTCTCTCTCTTCCATTTTGTGTTGGGAGTTTGAATAAGGAACTGGGTTTTGACTGGCTGGTACGTGACAAAACAAGTCTTGGTGATGCGTCCCCACAACCGTTAAGCTGTTCTGATGTAGCTGAGACATGGACCTCCCTGGCTTGGAACCTTTTCTTTGTGAAAAATTGTGGCCCATGTCACCAGCCCTTCCCTTTAGCAGGGTCACAGGGGCAGCAAATCTGGATGTTTTGGGGGGTGAAGCTGGGGAGCCTATGTCTGCAGGGGGAGGGACTTGGCGAGCGTTGTGTTTGTCCCATGTGTTGGCTGGTTGTTCTCCGTGGGGGTTCTGTGGATGGGCTCCAAGCCCCCTGAACTAGCCTGGTGCAAAGGTCTGTTTGTGTTTCAGTGAGGGCCTTGTCCCTGGGATCTCTGGCTTTGAGCCGTGTTGGGAGTCTGAGTAGTTATTCGCTCCTGTGGCGAGGGAGGGTGCTGAGCCCTGAGGTTTCGTGTATAAGTCAGCTGACGTGAACCAGAGTAGCAAACAGTGTGAGTTTTGGAGGGAGTGTGATTACTGTTTTAAGTATGGCTCTCCACCAGGCAGCAGATATAGAGGAGGAGAGAACAAATGCTGGGACCTACCTTGGAAGTGCTGTTTTCCTTTCTGCCAGAAGACAGAATAGATACCTGGGATATGAAGTGCAAGCTGGTGGCTGTACTGGAGGAGAAGACACATGGTCTGGAAGCATAAATTGCAAAAAAATGAAGACTTCTTGGACAACCAGAGTTGGAAATCATTTTCACAGAAATTAAAAAAACCCAACAACTTATGATATACGGAAGAAAGGCGACATAGCAATCAATGTAAATTAGAAGTTATGATCTGTAGAAAATTGATAAGGGAAGCTAAAGACATCACGGAAAATCCATGTCTGGCAGGGATAAGGAAAACAAGGAGTTTTAAAAGAATATTTAAAAGAATATTCAGAACTAAAAAAATCCCAGCAATGGTATAGAGTATAGGCATATTACTAGATGGAGATAGTAAAATTGTTAATAATAATGCAGGAAGGGTTCAGTAAATATTTCTGTTTTGTATTCGGAAAGAAGCAGAATGATGTATTCATATCATGAGGACTGATGAACTACCTTGTTCCAGCTCATCAGCAGGCCCTAATAACTTGGACCAGGAATCCTTAAAGAGTTGGCTAAGGAGATCTTTGTTCCCCGGAAATTCCAGAAGACTGGAGGAGTATTAATGTTGTGCCAGTATTCAGAAAATGCAAGCTGTATGACCTGAGTGACTCTAGGCCAGTTAGCCTGATACCAGTCCTAAAGCAGAGAGGCACAACTCACCCCACTTTGCTCTAGGCTGACCCTTTGCAGACTGACTGCTGAAGCCCCAGATTGCACACTTCCCTACAGAGACCCCTGGCTTGCAAGCAGGACCAGGAAACCCCTTCCTGTTAAAGTGTTAAACCCCTTCCTTGTTGTTTTTACACAGTTTCAATGCACCACACTTGTTTCACTTAGGGGGGCTGGAATAAGGTATACCTGTACAATGTGCAGTTTTGGCTAGGAGCACTTTGCCGCGGTCATATAGCTACTCTGTCAAAGTGGTCCTAGTGTAGAAAGGGCCGTAGGGGGCGCTGTGCTGCAGAGAGTGGGACGGGGGCTCAGTAGGGGGGGCTCTCCACTCACAGTCTGTGTTTGTCCCAATGTGGCACTAGGGGGTGCAGTGCTGCAGGGAGTGGGGACAGGGGCTCGGTATGGGGTCCTCCCTGCCAGGCAGAGTGGCCCCAATGCCCCAGCATGGCGCTAGGGGGCGCTGTGCTGAAGCGAGCAGGGCAGGGGGCTCAGTAGCGGGTGCTCTCCCCTTATGTGTGGTACTTTGCTGTTTCTAGCTGAGACACTGAATGAGGACACTGCCCCCTTGTGGCTGTCATACCCCAGTGGCTCTTTCCCAAGCAGTCGGGATGTCCCTAGAGTCCTAATCACATCCCAGTGTGGTTAATTCCCTTCCACCTCCCTAAATCCCCAGCAATGTCAGCTCCACACAGGATCCTTCCTCTGGTTCTGCCCTGAAACTGCCATCCATGTTGCTACAAGCTGTCAAGCAGCGGGCATGCCCCGCCCCAGAGGTGGCTGCATTTCACCTGTGAGGGCATAACCCTGCACAAGCGGCCTGCAAAGCATGCTGGGATGGAAATGCAACCGCTCCTTGCTCTGTCAGGCAAGTCCGCTGAGCTGTGTTCCCTTCCTGGCTTAGAAAATGCTTTAGAAAGGGCCCTAGGCGTAGAATACCTGGTCGTGATGCCGGCTAGAGAAGATGCAGCAGATCCTGTGGCCAGATGCCGATGGAAATGCAGGGACCAGATGCGCTTCCCCAGAGAGATGATTCATGTGATTAATTTCTGGCCCTTTTTCCCACTCCCAGACCTGATGGAAACTCTCTTCTGGAAGAAAATGGCCTCTCTTCTGTTGCCTGCATTTTGCCTTTTGAGCGGTGAGTATAATGTATGCACACACACACCTGCCGTCCCCGGGAGCTTTTGTCCGGAGCACCTCAGAGCCGGTCTTTGCTGCACAACGAAAGGCGTGTTCTTAACGGGGCTGCGCTAAGTCGGGTTAAAATAGCAGCCGCTCGAGTTAGCAGCTCCAGTGAAAGCCGCTAGGTCAACCTGGACTTGAACTCGAGTTAAAACCCGAGCAGCTGTGCCCGCACTGCTTTTTTAGCCCCAGTTAAGATCACCCCTCTTGTTACTGCAGAGTTATCCTGGACTAGCCTCGCCCGCGCGGAGCATCCGCACTGCAAAGCGCTACTCCTGCCCGATCTGTGTTGCTGCACCCACAATGGCGTGATGCTAGCCCAGGAGCTGGGATGGGTTTAGGGGGGTATCCCTAAGCCCCTCGTTTTCGGGGGTTATTGGGTTTGAAATTGCCTGGGAGTGTTTATTCCTAAATGTAAATAACGGGTGAAAATTGGTGAAAGATTGAAAAGGAAGGGTGGGGGGTGGGGGGCGGGGGGCAGGGGTGCTTGGTACTGATGGGGGTGGGAGCTGGGATGGGAGTTACTCATGATGCAGCAGTTGGACAGCTGCCAGCCCGTCTCGCTCCCCCAATGTGCAGGGGAAGGGGATGGGGCTGCGTTGAAGGGTCCTGACAGGGGTCTGTGCCGTGGGGCTGCGCTGAAGGTGCCAGCAGGGGATGCGTTTTCTCCTGACTCTGTTGGCCCTTCAGTGTGGCCCCAGCCACTTCCCCAGCGAAAAATTCCCTGGTCCCCGAAAAGCCAAAATGTGGGTGAAAATCGGTAGAACCCGAATTGTGGCTTTTTCAAAACCATGGGAGTTTTAAGGGGGAAATCAGCAAATGCTGATAACAAAGGGCTCTGAGTGTAACCAAACCCATCTTGGGTTGGCACAACTCCTCTTCCCCATTCCCGGTAGGACCCCGATTCAGCAAGGTGTTTAAGCACATGCCTGACATTAAGCACCCGAGTACCCTCCGTGGGATTAAAGACCAGCTCTTCCTTAAGTGCCTTGCTGAACTCTAGGTAGGTGGGGAGCTGATTGCAACGCACTCTAGTCTGGAAAGGTTCCCTGTCTCCTAGCCCCTCCGGCTGGGTTTGGGTTCGGAAATGTCTGATGCCGAGAAATCAGCTGATCATTGTTTTACAGGAGCCGGGTGTACATCCAGATGGGCGGTCCCTGATTTTGGCAACGTCTACCACGTCTCAGGTGAGCGGGCCGGGTACTCTGTGGTCGGGGTCTGGATTGCAGCCTGCTCTCCCTCTGGCAGATGGCTGTGGTGTGTGCATCTCATGGTGACGCCTCGACCACGGAAACGGCGCTGCCCTGCCCTCTGGTAGGAACCACTCAGGGTAATCCTGAGCCCTGATCTGGCACCTCTGATCCATGGATCGGAAGGTGCTGCACTTGCTGAATTAAACTGCTCAGCGGCTCTGGTAAGTAGGGAGCCAGGCTTGTCCCCACTTAGCAGATGGGGAAATTGAGCCCCGGAGGTGATGGCTTGTATAGTGCCACAAATGTGCAGGTCCCACAGCTTGGAGCCTCCTTGAGGCCCAACAGGCCTTAATGTTAACCAGAGAGATTGAAAACACCCCTTATAAACACAGCTAGTGTCCTCCAGCCATCTCCCCTCCCCCAGATCCGGCAGCACTGCTCTGGCAAAAGGGAATTTTTGGACCATCACTTAACAGAGACCAGCCGGTCACCTCTTAGCACTGAAACTGTTCTTCGGCCATAGTGGGAGGACGGGTCTTGTGCTTAATGCCCTGGGCCGGGACTCGGGGAATCGTGGGTTCAATTGTGCCTCTCCCTGTGTGACCTTGGGCAAGTCGCTGTGTCGCTCTGTGCCTCGGTTTCCCCATCTGTGAAACGGGGATGATGGTACTTTCTGGGGGGGTTGTGAGGATGAATCCATTGCTGTTTTTAGTTGAGATTCTACGGGGCAGGGGCCATGTCAATATCTAGATAGAATCAAATCCTTTCCCACCATTCTCAGACAAACACAGCCAGACAGACAGCATATGGGAAGGAAAAGGAAGCAGGAGAGCCTCATCCTTAGTAAGCAAGTTAACAAACAAACCCTCTGCCTGCTCTGTCTACCAGTGCCTCTCAGTAGTCCCGATGGGGACTGCTCGGTGTCTTGGGCTCCAGGCATACAGCTGGATCTGTGCCGCCGGACCCTGTGCCCACACAGAGCCCCTCGGGTGCAAGGGTCTGGCCCATGACTGAGTCCCCAACTCCCCCACTGCAGGGCAGGGATTGTCTTAATGAGTCTGTCTGTCAAGCTGTCACCCCCACGCGGCCATCAGCCTAAGCGATAGCTATAGGTAGGGTGACCAGACGTCCCGATATTTGGGGCTTTGTCTTATATAGGCGCCTATTACCCCCCACTCCCATCCCGATTTTTCACACTTGCTGTCTGGTCACCCTAGCTACAGGTGATGGCAGCACTGACCTGTCTAGCTAGCTCCTCACACCCACTGGTGCCCATTCTGCAGCAGGGCCAGGCAGTTAATAATAAGAATTAATTAATTAATACCTAGCTCTCATCGTCAGATCTCAAAGTGCTTTACCAAGGAGAATCAGGATCATTGTCCCCATCTGACAGATGGGGAAACTGAGGCACAGAGGGGGCATGATTTGCCCAAAGTCACCCATCAGGCCAGTGGCACAGCCGGGAATAGAAGCCAGGTCTCCTGAGTCCCACTCCCCTGCTTTAGCCATTAGGCAACGCTGCCTCCCCGTTAGAGGGAGGCAATGACTGTATATTACAATCACTGGGAAGTTCCTTTGTTCATTTAAAACACTTCCCAGGAACGGGAACGTACCCAGCGCTGTTCAGTACGCCCGGCCTAGGCCCCTGGGCGAGACTGGAGCTCCAGGGGGTACTGCCCATGCTCTAGGCCACATGCCCGGTGTCTCTTATTAAGAGGAAAAATACAATCAGTGCAGAGAGTGGGAAGGAACTGGGGGGAGAGAGACAGAGAAGCAGCCCCCTAAGCCACTGGGGCCTCTAGGAGACCAGAGGCTGGTTCTGTTCACACAATCCGAGGGACAGCTGGGACCTGTTTGCTGGCTCCTTGTTCCAAAACAGCCCCGGTCACGGCCAGCCAGACAAGGGGCTTTATCTCGACCTTAGCCCAGACCGCGGCAAACCGGCTAGACTACCGTGGCCGCGGGAACGGCCTTTCCCAGAAGCCGCCCCTCCTGCATTCATTCCCCTTTCACCGACCCGGCCTCTCCCCTGGGACGGAGCGCGCGGCTCCCGCGAAGCACGGCTGAGGGGCCGGGGGAGCTGGCCAGGGCGTCCATTCCCAGCTCAGGCAGACGCCCGCCCGCTGGCTGTGGTCGAGGTAGCACCTGAGAAATAGCCGGGTAGCCATAGCGACGTGGATGGTGGCTCGGGCAAGCTGCCTCACGCTCCTAGGATCCTGGCCAGGGTGGCACATGGGCAGCTAGCCCGGCCTGCCGCGGTGCCCCCACTGTTTTCAGTACATGAGCCTGATTGAAGCTAGCCAGCTGGGGGATGAATGGGCCCCCTGTGCAAGTTAGAGCAGCCCTGTGGCTGCTGTGACTTTCATCCGCTAGAACTGTCTCCCATCAACCAGAAATCAGCGAGGGCATCATGCTCTACCCCCATTTCTCTCCCTGCTCCCAACCAGCCCTGTGCCTGAATGGGGGGCGGCGGAGCCAGGAGGGGCTACCAGTCCAGGGTTCCCCCTCGCCCGGGGAATCCTCAGCTGCTCCTTGGGGGGCAGCTTTTGGGTCACTTTGCACCACTCTGGCTCTGGCTCGCTGGCATGAGTAAAACTTCCCCCTTGTCCGTTCTCTCTGATGCGGGCACCAGTTGGCCAGAGTCTGAACAGGGTCACGGACACAACCCGGCCTCTGGAGAGCGCAAGGAGGAAATCTCCACCGAGGATCTTCCTGGCGAGAGGCTCTGGGATGGGAGGGAGCGGCAGTGCCGCGGAGAGTGAAGTGGCTTGGCCTAATTTCCTCTCCGTTAGGCCAGGCTGCTCGGTGGCTGCTTTCGCTGCGGGGTTACAATGCATTTTCCGAGGGGGACGCATGGAGCTGTCTGGGTCTCGAGCCGTAGCTCAGGACACGGAGCAGCTGGGCGCACAAATCTGCGTCTCTGGGAGCTCTCGCTGACGGAGGCCGGACTCCTCTGGGTGTGAAATGGGGCAGAATGGGAATTAACTCCCATTACGGGGAGCTGGGCCCGGTACCCTTGGTGTGCCCAGAGCCCGGCTCCGCATGTGGCTTGAATCGGGCACGTCTGAGCTCATCCTGCGTCTGTACGATGAATCTGGGCCTTGTCCCTCTGTGGCGCAGACTCGGGCTAACCTGGCTCCTGTTCTGGCGGCCTGCAGGGGTTATCGACCTGCCGTTCGCTGAAATCCGGGAGCCCTTCGAAGCCTGGTACAACCTGACGGGAGGGAAGAGCCGGATCCAGTACTACCACGGTAGGCGTGCTGGGCACCTGGCCTCGCTCTGCTCCTCACCAGGTGGCAGGGCCAGGTCCCACCGTTGGGGCCAGACTCAGAGGTGATGTATTGAATGCTGCAAATGAGCCCCAGGAAAACCCCGCCCCCCAGCCTGACATGCCCCCGCCTCCCACTCCACGAACGAGGGTAGCCTGATTCGACTTGGGGCCTGATCCGGAGCCCAGCGGGAGCCCGTCCGTTTACCTCACTGCCGCTTTGGGTCGGGGGATCCTCTGAGCAGTGGGGGAGGGAATGGGCTAGCGGAGGGGGGCCCTACATTCCCACAGCTGCTCGGTGTTCCCTTGGCTCCCCTTTCTCCTGGCCCCCTCAGGGTGTGAGCGGGAGTCCCCCCCATGCAGAGGGCTGAGTGCAAGGGGCGGGGGGTGCATGCTCCACCTCTGCAAATGGGCGTGAGCTGGAGGGGGTGCAAGGCACCCTAGGTGGTACAGAGCTGTAAGTTGCTCCAGGTGGGTCAGTCGCAGGGGCGCCAGACTGGGGGGAGGGGGAGCACGGGGCCATGCCCCCCTCTTTTTACTGGCCATAAGGGGGAGGGGGCAAAAAGGAACAAGCGGGGTGTGGGGGGGGGGAGGGGGAAGAGGTGGCGCAGGAACGGGGCCTCGGAAGGGGAATGGGCGGTGCGGGGGTGGGGCCTTGGAGGGCGGTGGGGGGGCAGGGCCATGGTTCAGGCGCCTATGCCCCCCCCCCCCACTTTTAGAGCACTTCTGCTGCTCCCAGTCAGTCACCTCCCCTCAGAGGGGATAGCCGGGGGGAGGCGCTAGGTGCTGCTCCCTGGCAGGGGAACACCCGGCTCTGCATGGCCTGGTGCTCAGCCCTCGCTAGGCCAACGCTTTCCCGCTGCTGTTTAGCCTGGCGTGGCTGGGTGCCAGTGGGCAGCTAAGCCAGTTGTGGCTATGGCCTGGCCGCAGGGAGTTCAGCGTCACACCAGCTCCGAGGGCTGCTCTCCCACCTCCCCGGGATCTGCCCCAGGTGGGGACAGTGACACTTCTCAGCTTGAGAGTTAGACCCTGGGTCCCGTTCCCCCTTCTCAGCCTGCCCAGGGAGAGGCTGAGACCCCGGCGGTTTCTCCCCTTCCCTCGCCTGAGGCTGGGCCCATGAAATGTCTTGCCCTTCCCGCGTCTCTTCCCTGCCTCCTAGGGCAAGTGGTCACCTTCCAATACGGGGCAGAGAGGCCGTTTGGTGCCCTCTACAAGATCACCCCAGAGACCACGGAGCTGGAGCTGAACGTCCGGAAGTGCTTCCGGATCAGCGGCAGCCCTAGGAAGCGGGTCTATCCACAGAGCGTTTTCCCCAGGCTGGACGGCTTCAAGGTGAGGCCTGGCAAAAGGCAGGAGGAAACACCAGGTCTTTGGTTCACAGCGAACGGATTCCTTTGGCCTGGGCGGCTTGCTGGTTTAGCTGGGCATGCCCAGACCCGCCAAGGCATCTTGTAGGCAATGGAGTCTCCCCAAAGCCCGCTAGACCCGGATAAGTCTGAACGAGGAGCCCAGCCACCCCCGATTCGCGCTCCTCTCCTGTGTCCATTTCCTGGGGGCTCAGAAGAAGCTGAATGCAGGGGCCAAGCCTGGATCTAGTCACTCCAGCGCTCCTTTGCTGCGGTCCTGCCTGGAGGGAGAGGCGTGGAGGGGCTGACGCCTGGCATTCCCCTAGCGCACCTGGGTGGAAAGCAGCTTCTCAGTTGCTGCTGCCGCTCCTTTAGGGAATGTATGGCCCCGAATCGGGGGGGGGAGAGACTGAACCGCATTCCCTCTCCCAGGCGCCGCAGCTGCTGGTGAAATAAAATTCCACTCACGCTAGCGAGGGTCGGTTCCGCCTGGCCCGGAAGCCGAGGGCCCAGCTGGCAGCGCCTTTGCAACGTCCATCCCACAAGCGGGCGGGCTGGCAGCTCCTCTGTTGGAGCCAGGGCCAGAACTGCTGCAGGTCGGGCGGGAGGTGCATTGGCAGAGCCGTGCACCGTGCCCGGTTGCAGCCCGTGTTCTGTACGTCAGGCGCCCGGCACTGAAGCCTTTCAAAGAGCGTAAAGCCAGAGTTTTCGGGAATAAATACGGGGACATTTAAGAAACACGTTTTCTGAAAGAAAATAGACAACAGGCTACAGCTTGGGGAGCTGGGAGCCTTTTCCAGTGATTGGGGGCAATTATCATAACGTTGTCAAAGGACTGTGGCTTTATACACAGCTATATACAAACAAGTATCTGGACGCTTACTGCAAGAGGTGCTGCTGTTTGGAAGCACACCGTTTTTTCAATTGCGGCTCCAGGAAACTGAGGCAGGCCCTGAAATCGTCCTGCACATTCCGTTTTCATTTTTGAAATATGAACAAATGTGTGCTTTGGTTTTGCCCCCCTTACTTCTGCGCTGCCTTCGGCGCTGGGCAGCTGGAGAGCGGCGGCTGTTGGTCAGCCACCCAGCTCTGAAGGCAGCGCCGCCGCCAGCAGCAGCACAGAAGGAAGGGTGGCATGGTTTGGTATTGCCACCCTTCCTTCTGCGCTGCTGCTGCTGCTGCTGCTGCTGCTGCTGGCGGCACCGCTGCCTTCAGAGCTGGGCGGCTGGAGAGCTGCAGCTGCGGTACCCACCCTCCCCCACCAGCTCCCCCTCTCCCCAGCAGTGTCCTCTAGTTGGGAACTTGAAATATGGGAACCCTAGCAAAGGATCTAAAGGCGATCGCAGTATTTTTTGTGATCTCACGACCCCCCCCTACAATAGCCTTGTGACCCCCTTTTGGGTCAGGACCCCCAGTTTGAGAAACGCGACTGTAATGTCACCTCCCCTTGGTGCCTCCCCAGGCCGTGCGGGAGGAGTCCTACAAAGGGCAGCTCTGCACCGTGTGGCAGAACGTGTCCTACTGGGGCTGGAAGAAGAACGTCTACACCCTGTGGGTGGCCAGCTCTGCTGACGGCCCCGTGCCCGTCCACTACGAGATGCGGGGCTTCAACAGCCTGTTGGGCTCCCACTACGACAAGTACGAGCTCGACTACAGCGGCTTCGCCTGCAGCTACCCAGCCGGGGTCTTGGACCTCCCAAGCAGTGAGTGGCAGATCCCCCTCCTCCCTCCATGCTGGGGAAATGCTTAGCTGTCCCTCAGGTTAAGGGAGGGAGCTGGAGCTCCTGAGCCTGAGCAGGGAGGTACGTGACCTGAGTCCGGTGGGGACCCAGTGCTGGGATCTCCGAGCCAGGACGCTGCCAGAAGAAGCCACAAAACATGGGCAGGAGCTGCGGTGGGAACATGAGCCCACTCGCGTCACTCCTGCAGGCCAAGGGAAACCATCGCAGTGTAGTGAGTCAATCAGGAGTGGCCAAGTCTCCACGCGATCCTGTTGGCTGCTGCTAAATCTCCACGTGTTTGCATTGATCAGAGACGTGGAAACATACGGCTGGTTAATCCTTTCACGGCATGTGCCCCCGCTAAGGCTGGTACCAGCAAATCCAGGCCCCCTGAGGAGCCATTCAGTCCAGTACCCACCTTCCCCAGGCAGCTATGCCCTGCCAGCTGGGTGGGAGCAGGGCGGGCCCCTGGTCCAGGGCTGTGTCCATTTACCCCAGAGATCAGATGAGTCCCACTAGAACGATGGTGTCACTCTGGATTTGTGCCGGTTTGGCCCTGTGTGTTGGGGCAAGAGCAGATGGAGGTTTCCTGTTAAACAGACCCTGAAATGTGGCCCAGGCAGCGCTCAGATAAAGGCAGGGAGATCCAGAGTCACACCGATGGGCAGTAATCTTCACACTGGCATGTCCAGGAGCCCTGGTACAGAGGGGGCCCGGTGACTTGTTGACCCCCTGCAGACGCGTTGGCTACAGCTGGCATGCTGCGCTTCTCTGGTGGATCTCGTTCTGGGCAAGGAACGAAGGGTTTGTTTCAGGCTGACGTCCGGCGCTCCGTGCATTCTTGGCCTGGGGCTGCACCTGTCTAGGACACGGAAAGCAGCCACTGGCTGGAATACGCAGCTACTCTCATTCCCAGCTCTGACAGGCACGTGTTTCGCCCAGCTGCCAATGCCCTAGCCCTGCCATGAAGGCTCCGGTGGGCAGGCCAGTGCTGTGCCTGTCCTAGGGGATACCGCCTGGCTAGCAAAAACGACAGCGGGAAACGGGACAGGGCTCCCTCACCTATGTGCTTGGGAGCCTTCATTCCCTTCCAAACTGTGCTAGCAGGGGAGGGTCCTCGTCTTCACCAGACACCAGTGCATGGCGTTGGGGGAGCCGTGTTCCTTGGGGATGGATCCTGGGGTGTGGCATGAAGCTGTGGGGCCTGGTGAAGATGCAGCTGGGTTGTGGGATCTGAGCTATTGCAAGCAGGGGGCGGTACAGAGACCGGGGGATTGCCGGTGGGTGTCTGTGAGCAATGGCTTTCCGGCCTGTGCCGTAACCTCCGGCTCTGTCCTAGACATGGAGTGCGAGTTTCCTCCGGGAGACGGAGTGGAGCATCGGATCCTCGCCAACCCCATGTGGGATTTCGTGGGCAGGCAGGCGGGTCGAGGCCGTCAGCTGTTCCATCACTACCGGCGGGAGTACAGGAAGGAGTACGGCAGCGAGAAGGAGCTTGAGCGCAGGGCACAAACCTTCATTCACAACATGAGGTGCGGGAGCTCGGCTGTCGGGGCGAGGCGGTCGGGCTGCTGGGCTGGTTTTCAGGGAGGGGGCGGGGAATGGTGGGGGTGGGGAATGCGTCATCCCAGATTAGCCTTGTTCCTCTGACCCGGCCTGGCTGTGCCGAAGAGTCAGGCCAGCCCCGAGCGACACGGGATGAATTTGATCCTGGCCCCTTCCCATAATGCCAGTGTCGGGCCGATGCCAGCGCATGAAATCTCGTCTTGCTCCCGGCCCTCGGTGGGTTAGAAGACGGCGCTCCAGGACCCCACCCCTCTGCCCTGCCTCGCTTCTTCTGAGAACTCACCGAGAACTGAGAAGGCCAGAGACAGCCGGGCCCCCCACCCCGCCCCGTGCTCCCCACTCCTAACTAGAATGAAGGCTCCCCCCCATTCTCCCTCCTGGCAGTGCAAATGGGGGGTAAATGCGAATCAGGCCCTGAGTCTCTAGCCATCAATCAGCTGTTGGCTTCGTGGCGAGAGGGGAGGAGATGCATGTCCTGGGGGATGACTGGCTGTCACTTGACCTAGCACCAAACTGCGGTTATTTGAGTGCGTGTGTGTGAGGGGCTGCTGCGGGGCTGTGCCCAGGTCCACCAGGGCTGCCCACCACCGGCTCCCCCTCTCTTCACATCATCCATCCCCTCCCAGGTACGTCCACTCCAAGAATCGGGCCAACCTGCCCTACAGGCTGGCGCTGAACCACCTGGCCGACCGCACCCCGGAGGAGATGGCCGTGCTGCGGGGGCGGCTGCAGGACCAAACTCCCAGCAACGGGCAGCCGTTCCCACTGGCGCCGTACGCCGGCATCATCCTGCCTGAGAGCCTGGACTGGAGGCTGTACGGTGAGGAAGGCCGCCTGCGTCAGCATTGTCCACACATCCCTGGGGCTGCTTCACTCCCCGACTGGCTGCAAAGTCCTTGTTCTCCTACAGCCCCCTGACAAGTGGGGGGCACCCTCTGCCTCCAGGCGATGCTGAAATGCAGCCCTTAGGCCGGCCAGAGCCGTGGGCGCTTCCCTGCTTCACACCCACCTTTCAGCTGCCATCCTGTTAGATGGGGCCTGGATGGAGCTTGGGAGAGGGGGACTGTCCCCTTTAAAGGGCTAGGGGTCAGTCGGGCCCTGTTCCATGGCGTGTCCCTCTAGGGTTCGTGGGACTCCTTGGGTGGATGAAGCCCTAGGGAAAGGCCGAGGCAGGTGCTGGAGGAGAGGAAGATGGTCCCAGGGGAATAGTCTGTCTCTTTAAGAGCCCAGGACCCGGAGCCTTGGAGGGAAGCAGGGGCATGGGCAGGGCTCCCCTCTCGCAGCCAGCCCGGATGAGCCCTGGGAGAGACACCAGCTTGGGGAAGCAGGGCTGCCTGCCTGCTGACCTCTCCCCGCCCAGGGAGGAAGAGGGCTAAGCGAAGAGGGACTCAGCTAGGAGAAGCTGCTGTAGGCTGCAGCTGGCTTGAACCAGCACCGCCCCTAAGAGGAGGGCTGGGGAGAAGAAGGGTGGGACTTGTAGGGCTCCTGAGGGTAGTAAATCAGAGCCCACGAAAGGGGGAGCCAGTGCTCAGCGCTCGGCTCCGGGAGTCAGTTAATGCAGAGAGCCCGGAGGGAGCTGAGGGCAGGGTGCCTGCAGGGCCATCCCAGCTGGGGGTTGCTCTGGAGATGGCGACCCTGGTGTAGGGCTCCTCCTGGAACAAGTTGTTCTACCGTAACTCGACAGAGGGGGGCAGTGTGGAGCATCGCTCCCAGCTCCCAACACTCAGGAATCGTGGGGCGAATTCCCAGGTCAGCGCGGTGGGGAGAAGAGACAGGCTGGGGGGCCCTTTCAGTCCATTCCCATGACGGCGTCAGACTAACCAGCGCTGGCTGGGCTGGGGAGAGACGGCCTGAATTCAGAGAGGAAGCCCCTGGGGCGGGTTGCTTTAATTCACACCCTCCTGCTAGCTGCCTTTCCTGCTGTGCCCCCCTCCTTGCCAGCCGCTTGGCGTGTAGGTTACCCCAGCATAGGCTGCTGGATGCCACAGCGCGTGGGTGAGTGTCTGACTGGCAGGGTGTAGGTTGCACATGGGTGTGGGGGGTTTAGGGGTGTGGCTACCCACCAGCTGGGGGTGTCGACATAACCCGCGCTGGCACGGTAAAGCTAGCAGTGTAGCGGCCGGAGGTGCCAGCCACCCCAGTCGGATCCCGTCTGAGACCCTAGGTACGTTCTTGGGTGGCTGGCACCTCCTGCCACTTGTCCTCCCACGCCGGCGCTGCTGGGTTTAGCAGGTTAGCTGGATCCAAGGTGTATCTCCTGGAGGTGGAAATGACCCCTCCAGCAGTCGTCTCTCCCGCACTGAGGGGGCCGGAAGGTATAATCGACGCCAGCTTAGACTCCTCTCTGACTTCGGCCTCCCACTCGAATAACCCCGACTCCAGCAGGACGAGTGATAGCTTGGTACCAGGAGCGTGATGGAAACTGGACTCCTCCTTCATGCTCATGGCCCACCGAGTCACGTGCCTGGGCCTCTGCTCTCCGGCGAGATGGCCCAAAAGTTTCCCGCTGGCCCTTCCTGCTGCATTTCTTCAGGGTATCGGGGCACCTGGGCTGGGGGAGCAGGGCGAGTGGCAATTGCCGGGGGAAAGGAGGAGAGAAGAACGGCCATCTCGTGGTAAAGAGGCCACGTGGCTGGTGACTCCAGGCGTTCAGGGGCCAGGGAGATCAGAGAGCTGAAATGTGGACGATCTGAGTTCTCTGCTCATTTCTTATTCTCTCCCTCAGGCGCGGTGACCCCAGTGAAGGACCAGGCTCTGTGTGGCTCCTGCTGGAGCTTTGCTGCTACAGGAGGATTAGAAGGTGCCCTGTTCCTCAAGGTAACCACCCGGCTGCCTCGTCACACCGGCAGCTTGTACGAGCAGGGATCACACCACAGGGTGGAGCAGCCAAGACATCCCCCATTGTGGGTCTTTCCATGCTCATATGTATTGTGGTAGCCCCGAGATGCCGCAGCTGAGATCACAGCCCCGTTGTGCTGGGAGCTGTACGCACACACAGTCAGAGACAGCCCCTGCCTGGAACAGCTTACACTCTGCAGAGACAAGGCAGAGGGTAGGAGAAGGTTAGTATCGCTATCCCCATGGAACAGGTGGGGAAGTGGAGTACAGAGAGATGAAGTGACTTCCAGGGCCACACAATGAGACAGGCATCAAACCCAGACCCCCTGTGGGCCCGGCCAATGCCTTAACCACAAGACGTGGCCTCCTTCCCCTTTGCCGAAAGCCTCCAGAGCAGATTAGTTTCAGCTACTGACTGGCGAGTCCCTGCTCTCAGCCCCACGACTGTATCTCTGCCTGGAGTCCTGCCTCAGGAGCTCCCCAGCTCGAGCAGTTCTGGCTGGCCACGCCGGCGTCGCTGACCAGATGATGCTCACCTGAGACACAGCTCCCGCGGTCCATGTATCCCAGCCCAGGGATGGAGGGAGAGCGGTCCCCAGAGCATGGAAGGGGGGATGTAGTATCTCCCTGGACGTGGTCTTGGTGAGCCTGTGTGTGATGTGTCAGCCTTTGCGTAAAGGGGACAGTGAAGTTAAGGTTTGAGTTCTCTGTGCCCGACCCTGCCCTTCTCTTCTCCCCAGACCGGAGGCCTGACCCCCCTGTCTCAGCAAGCCCTGATGGACTGTTCCTGGGGCTTCGGGAACCACGGCTGCGACGGCGGCCTCCCTTGGCGGGCCTTTAAATGGGTCAGGAAGCACGGCGGCATACCGAGCGCCGAGGCCTACGGGCCATACAGGGGCCAGGTGAGTCGGGCTGCTCTTCTAGGCACCTGCAGAGAGAACTTGTTTGACCTGCTCGTGCGGCGTGCCCTTGGGCCGAGTGGGGATGTGACGCGGAGAGCCCCGAGGAAATGCCCCCGGCCTCCGGCAGCTGAACTGCGGGTTCCCTGGGGCTGCTGACGGGAGAGCTTGGTGCAGGGCCCAGCAAAGATGGACGTGGCCTGGGATGGGATCCTGGGAGCAGCTGATTCCCCCTCCCCCCGCCCGCCCCACAGCGTGTCTGTTGTGCAGCTGGTGAGTCTCAGGCATGGTCCTGGCTCCTGCCCTGACGCCAGACAATGGATATTGTGAGTCTCTGTTCGCCAGACTCCAGTGCTCTGACGGGGCTAGAGGAGGCGAAAACCATCCCTCCACACACCGTGCAGGGCCCTGGCATGAGATGAGTCTCCAGCATACCCTAGATATTAGCGGGGTCAGGCAGAGGTTCATACCTCTGGGCGGATACCAGCGCCCAGAGCCCAGGCTAGGCACTGGGATAGCAGGTGATGAGGCCAGTCAACATCTAGCTAGAACGGACTCCTGGTGGCTGAATTTCCTGGTGCTCCTTGTGGATCCTGCACCACTGAAGCCAACGGGAGATTTATCGTTGATTTCAATGAGGGCAGGATGTGGTCCAGAACTAGCCGTTTGAATTCTGAAGGTATCTGTGGAGTGGATGGGCCACCCAGCGCTGGGGCTGCAGGAGGAGAGGGATGCTGCAGGGCCAGTCTGGCTAACGTTCCAGGGACCCCAGTCCGTCGTGATGCAACTTACTATGTTCTCCTACCGCTGATCCTTGACATTATAACCAGTTTTAGACAATGCGCCGGGGCTTTGATTTTACATGGCAGGTGCTCCGATACCACAGCGATGGGCAGTGGTATAAAACCCTTGGAGGAACGGATAGACCGGCAATTGCTTCTGAAGATCCTGAAATCTCCCCTCGCTGCAGAATTCTCGCCCCTGTTACAGAAATCTCAGATCCAAGCAAACCTACCTGCTCCACTCAGCTCGGAGTCCCACGAGTGTTTCTTCTCCACGGTTCCCATTTAGTGCTGTAACCCTCGGTACAGCCCCTGGCTCCCGAGGGCCTTTCGTTAAATGATGAGAGGGGACTTGTAAGGCTAGAACCCAGGTCTGCAGAGTGCCAGGGGACTGGTGCGGCTCTCAGCAGCGTTGCAATGAATAAACCCTGGGAGAATAAGCACCACAGGAAGTGCCGCCCGCGCAGACCCGCTTGCAGCACCCACCGTCACTTCTGATTGGTCCACGTGCACTATTCAAGCATGGAGGGCGTTCCAGGAAGTTGTCCGTGCAGCATGTGGCTTATTGCCCCCACGGGCCCTGCTCTGGTCCCTGATTTGGATGTAACGCCGACAGACCCCGGTCGTCGGGATCGAACCGGGCACCTCTGGAGCTTAGTGCATGAGCCTCTACCGCATGAGCTAAAAGCCAACTGGCTGCTAGCTAAGGCTGGAGAGCGGACTCTCTCTGAGTGGTCTCGGTGCCACTACATGGGCCAGGAGGTGTGTGGTTACATGGACCTTGGCTCTGATTCCTGGCTTGGCTCTTGATCCTTAACTCCGCCTGCAATCCCTGCCTCTGGTTCTGACCTTCGCCTTGACTCCTGCTTTCTGCCTCGGGCTCTGAGCCCTGCCTCCCACCAAGCCTTCCTCCTGGTCCTACCTGCTAGGCCAAACCACCCATGTCCCAGCTCTGCCAGAGCTTAACAGATGCACCGAACCCTCCTCCTTGCCTTGTGGAGTGTCCCAGTAATGGGCCAGCCCAGCTGCCAGAACCGCTGCTAGTGCTCCCTGGGCTGAGCAGGCAGGAGGGGGCTGAGTTTACTGGCTGGCTGGGTCTGAGCTGGTGGCATGTCACGGCAGGGCCGCCCCGGGGGGCAAGTGGGGCAATTTGCCCTGGGCCCCACAGGGGTCCCGCGAGCCCTGGCCAAGAATCTCTTCCCTGGGTAGTGGCACCTTTTTAATTTTTACTCACCCGGCGGTGGTCCGGGTCTTTGGCGGCACTTCGGCGGTGGGTCCTTCAGTGCTGCCGAAGACCCAGAGCGCCGCCCGGTGAGTACAAGCGCCGCAGCGGGTGGCGCCTTTTTTTATGTCCGCTCCCCCGAAATTACTTTGCCCCAGGCCCCCTGAATCCTCTGGGCGGCCCTGTGTCACGGATCAGCTGGCATCCTCTGGCTCTTATCCAGGCTTGGCCGCCGTGAGGGGGTGGATGGAGGTTGCTCTGTGAGCATTCTGGCTGGACGGAGACACTCACACCTACCGCTGTTAAACTCCCGTGTCCCGCCTGCCTCCTAGAACGGATACTGCCACTACAACTCGTCTGAGCTCCTCGCCAACATCACGGGCTACGTCAACGTCCCGGCCGGCGACGTCACCGCCCTGAGAGCCGCCGTCTTCAAGAACGGCCCCGTGGCCGTCAGCATCGACGCCTCCGCCAAGTCGTTCATATTTTACTCCAACGGCATCTACTACGATCCCCAGTGTGGTGAGTCCAGCCCTGCCAGCTCCCGGTGGGACGAGATCGCATGGCTAGCAGGGGAGGCTGTGTCATGGTGATCTTTTGCCAGGGGCTGCTGGATCCCAGATTGCTCAGGAGACAGGGTGGCCGGCCGTGCACCCCCATGGGCCAGGAGAGTCCCAGGCTGTTCTGTTCCATCCAGGGTTTCTCTGCTGGCTCCAGCACCACGGGCCGGGTGGGCCTTTAGTGCATCATGCTGTACTCGGGCACCCCCTCCCTCTCCCAGTGCCACCGGGAAAATCATCAGGGGGCCGCACGCGGCTGCCAGCCTGGGGGTGCTGGTTCCTAGAGCAACTGTACGGAGCCACCTCCGTGCATGGCAGGACATTCCCCAGGATGAAGAGCGCCCAAGCAGCACAGAGCTGGGCTGGCCCCCGATCACTTCCACGGACTCCAAAGGTGTGTTGAAGGGAGGCAGCAGAGACCCTAGAAATCCAAGGGCTGGGTGTCCCGTTCAGGGGTGCAATCCAGCTCCGTGAGGGGTTGCATCACCACCTGCCCTGCAACCTTGAGCGCCTCACAATGCTTTGGGGTGGTAGCTCCCAACCAGGGCTGCTGACAAACAGACTGAGTGTCTGTGTACAGCTGCAGCACTGGTCCAGCTACTCTGAGCCTGGCAGCAACACTCCAGCCACGCTCTGGCTTCCACCAGCCTGGGTTACTGCTCACAGGGTGACCCCAACACACTCCCAGTCCCAGGTTTTCCCCAAAACGTGTGTTCTGCGCTGCCCAGCCCTTTCCTTTTTCAGCTATTACCAGTCTCCAAGGGGTCAATATCCAACAATTTGCTACTTTAACCGGAGTTACCAAACAGTTTGGTTAAAACACAGCCCTGGATTAGTTTAGTTTAAAAATAAAACACGTTTATTGAACTACAAAGAGGGAGGTTTTGAGTGAGCGCAAGGCTAAGGTATGAAAGTCAGACATTGTTAAGAGGGCCATAAAGCTAAAACACTTTCTGGTAGCTAAAACTTCACCGGCGAGGCTTGGTTCAAGGTAAAATCCTCACGACAGGTTCCCAGCGACAATGCTGCCCCAATTCTCAGGTCAGGATCTCCCCCAAAGTCAAAGGGCCGGTTCCTTTGTCGTCTCAGATGTGCGTGAGAGAGGGAGAGATCCCTTGGGTGTTTTTGCCCCTCATTTTTGCAATCCACTCACCCTCTGGAGTGGATTCTTTTGAGGTTTCCCCCTCAAAGCCACGTTTATTCACACAGTAAAGAAGGTGACATGGAATCTGCTGGTGAAGGTGGCTCCTTCTCCCCTGTGCATGCTGAAATGCAGACTTGCTGTGTCTCCAGCCCCAGGACCCCGTTTACTACTTACATGTAAATGGAGGTGAACCCACATTGCTGTGTTTAGGCTAGACCTGCTTAACAACTCTTGCCTAGGCAGGGCTGTCGGGGCTTGACCGTACGCTAACATCGTGCAGGGGGAATTCATAACTTTACATAGAATGTTGCTGCGTATCTTTCACCAGGATGTTATTGACCAGCAAGTTGTTAGTTTTCAAATGAGACCTCACAAGGCATATTTGGTATAAAGACGATGACAACAGTGTGTCGGGTGGGTGGGGAATAGAGCGGTGCTTTCGGTCACGGTGGGCCCCTGCTTCCCTGGCCTGGCACCCCAGGATTCCTGCCTCCCTTCTGCCCCCGATCACGCACCTCCCCAACCCCCAGCGACAGCACTTAGAAAGGTGTTGCCTTCTCCGGCTTGACGAATCCCTGAGACGTGGAGCAATGCTCGGGGGTCTGCCAATGCAATGCGCCACCCCCCTGCGCTCAGAGCTTGGCAAGAGCGTTGCCCGGGCTCCGCCACCAGGTGGCAATCACAGTCCATCCTAGGTGCCCCAAATAACTTCCCTGGCAGAACGAGGCTAGCCGGGCGGCTGATACCGCCCCTCCCTCTTGGCACGGCCCCATGCAAAATAGACCTGACTGTACAGCTCTTCAAGCTGCCTGCAGGAGGACATTTGATTCACACCGTGGAGGAAGCTACGTCTCGGGAGAGTCCCAACCCGCGGCATCCGATGCAGAAACGATTCAGTGGGGCGCGCTGGGCTGGGTTAGGCAGGAGGTCAGACTGGATGGGCGTAATGGTCTCTCCGGGCCTTAGTATCCATGGATCTGCCCCCACGGATCACTCCAGGGCTGCTGTGGCTGGATGGCTGAGGCTGTTTCTCTGCATGAGACTTGTCTTTTGGCCTCCTGGGAATGCAAGAGCCCAGATGCCGGGCGGGAGGCTAACCGCAGCGGGGTTTAGAGCAGCATGAGAAGCCCCTTTGCTAATCTCCTTTCCTCTCGGCCGTAGGGAATACCAGCCGCAGCTTGAACCACGCGGTGCTGGCCGTGGGCTACGGAGTCCTGCAAGAGGAGAGCTATTGGCTTATCAAAAACTCCTGGTCCACCTACTGGGGTAACGACGGCTACATCCTCATGTCCATGCAGGACAACAACTGCGGGGTGGCGACCGCCGCAACGTACCCCGTCCTGGCCTGATCTCCAGCCGCTCCTGGGTCAGAGGGAAGCGCGCTGGCCTCGGGATGCTGGTCCTTAGCAGTCTGCGCGTTATCTGGGCTTGCTTGTGCTCTGGACAGGACCAAGCTGGGCTGCTTTAGCGCCTGATCCTGCATGGCCTAGGCACTTGCTTGTGCATGCTGAGTGCCCTGAAATCCCAGGGAAGCCAAATGGGAGCTGAGGGCAACTAGGGCCTCCTGAGGCTGCTTGGCAGGGTCAGCCCCCTCTCACTGGGGCAGATTTCAGCCCAGCCCAGGGTGTGCTGCAATACGAGGTGTGACTGCAAGCCCAGGTCGGCAGACCCGAGCGACGTTGGATCTAGCTAGACGCAGTCTCCTGATCAAAGCTGGCTCGAGTAACACCGCCAGTGTCGCCATGCTGAGTGCCAGGGGCCAGCCTCCCGAGTACCCTCCCTGGGTACCGACTCCAGCAGCTAGCCTGTGCCGCCGCCCACGCGGCTGCTGTTACTCAAGCCGGCTTTGATCTCGCTAAATCAAAGCTCGCTGGGCTCCGCCTACAGGTGTGGCAAGCTCCCCTCCTGATTGCAGCACCCACATGCGAAGAGCCCTTCGCGGATCTTTGAGATGCTTTACGTAGGGAGCATTCCTGGCACCGGAGAAGTCAGACCAGCTGCTGTGGGCGGGGGGAGCCCCAGCTCCGGCTGGGAACTGAAAGGAGGGGTTCTCTGTATGGTGCTCCGGCCCCTCTTCCCCTCTCTCCCTGTAGTTGGCTAGCAATCTGGTGAGTTACAGTAACTAGGGTAACTCCCAGGCCTGCAGCTGGCAAAGAGAAACAGCTGATGCGACTGATTCTGGTCCTGTCAATAAACTCGCTGATAAAGGCACAAAGTATTCTGGTCTTTGGAGGGTTGTCTGTTTGCTGGGCTCCCCCAATAATGGAGTGGGGTGGGGAACCCAGTTAGGCCGGTGTGGTCACAAGGGAAAGCATAAATGACCCCTCTTGTAAGCCAGGCCACCTGGATTCCCCCAGCTGCAGGCTCCCCTCTGTGCTGTGGGACTCTGCTCCTGAGCCTCCACTCTTGCGTAAAAGAGAGAAGGATCATGCCAGCCCCCGTGGTTGTGAAGAAAACCGTAGACGCAAACAGAGTCTAACGTCTGGGTTGTCGTCTTCCTGAGTCTGCAGGGAGCCTGAAATGAGAGTTCTGTTGTGTGAGAACTGCCCTGTTCTTCTCAGTTAGTTGTTAACTCTGAACCCAGTGAGGTTCCTTTAAACATCAGCATTGTTATTTATCTCCCTGCTGATCATCTGAGCTGAAGAGTGCAGCTAATGTGCCTTACCCCTTGATCCCAAACTGTCCCCCTGTCACGGAGTGTGGGGGAGTCAGGGCCCTGCACCCCCGGCTTCCTGCGATTCACCACGACTCGCAGCCAGCCAGTAAAACAGAAGGTTTATTGAGATGACAGAAACACAGTCCAAAACAGGTCTTGCCAGTACAGACAACAGGGCCCCCTTTAGTTAGGTCCATCTGGGGGGCCCAGGGAGGCCACAGCCCCGCTGGGAAGCCCAAGCCCCGTCGGGGCACCCCTTTCCATTTTCCAGTCAGCTCCCAAAACTGAAACTCCTTCCAGGCGTCTCCTTTCTCCCCTTCCCCCCCGGCTCCTCCCCCAGCCTTTGTCCTTTGTCCAGATTCCCGGTCAGAGGTGTTACCTGGCCTTCACCCCCCTTCCTGGGTTCTCATGTTACATGCTCAGGTCTCCTTCCTTCCCCAATGCAGGCAGTCCCAGCCAAGCTCCCCTGCAACCTTCCCCCTCAGTATTCAAAGAACACAACAAAACATTCCCACTTCGTCACACCCCCTACGTCTCCCCGGGGGCCAGAAATCTCCAACTGCTCCGGACCCAGATGCCAAAACCTCCGGCTTCCTCCGTGATGAGCTAGGGAGGCTGCCCAGAGGGGTCCTGCTCTTTGTGTCTGAGGGGAGGGTCAGCACTGATGTGGGACTGCCAGGCGCTGCGTCCTGTCAGGGTGTACACGCTGCTGCCAGAGGAGACAGTGTAGCCTCCAGAGATAGGAAGGCTCCTTCTTCCAGCGGTGCAGGGGCTGGATGGGGGGACCAGGGACTGGGAATCCAGGTGCAGTGGCCCTGAACTGTGACATGCCGCAGTGACTCGGAGAAGGGAGTGACCAGCACCCACCCCTGCAGTGGGCTGAGTGGACCGTGACGGTCTCCCAGCCAGGCACTGACTCAGCCAGCAGGATGCGATGGGGCACAGCACACGGGTTTGCCAGCCCGGCGCACCGCTGCCCTTTCTGTGGGACCTGGGAGTTCGCCTGCTTTCCACATCCTCAGCTATGCAGCCTCTGAGCCTCTTGTTTTCTTCTGAGCTGGGTGCCCTGCAGCCACCCCCTTCCCCCGTGGGCCCTGGCTAGCTGCCTTGTGCAGGCCAGCGAATTCCGTGGTCTCCCCAGGGAGCAGTCGGAGCTGTGAGCCCAGCCTAGGGAACGGTCCTTCCACGCTTTGGGATCCCCCGTCCTGCAGCAGCATCACGTCCTAGGCGAGGTCAGTTCTGGTTCCGCTAGGAATCCCTCGCTGGGCACAGCTCCCTGGGCTATTGGGATGCAGGGGGCTAGGGGATGATGTTTGGAGGAGTACACCTAGCACTCAGCCTGGCACCTACACAGCACCACAAACCCCAGGGTGCAACCCAGGAGCATTGTTGCCCAACTCATGAGTTTCCCCACAGAGGTGACCCTGGCCAGGGGGAAGCCACTTCCAGAAGTCCTGCCTTCCTGCTCACATCCCGCGTCCGGCCACCGCTCCAGCTGGCTGGCTCTGACCCAGCGCTCCCGGGGTCAGCACGCCGGGCGTGTCGCGCTAGTCGCTGGCACGGCAATGGCAAAGACCCGGTGCCTGCTGTGTCTGTTACTTAGCGACCCTCTGTCGCCATGGTAGTACCGGAGCTGCTGGGCTCGGGGCTTTATTACACTATCCGCATTGAGCCTCCGCTCAGCGCTGGAGGCAGCACACAGGCCTGGGCCGGTCTAACCTGGGCTTCTTGCTCTGATGGTCTCATGCGATCCCTGCAAGCCTCTGTCGCAGCTCCGGTAACGGGAATGCTGCGGCTGCCCGTTGTGACCCCCCCACACCTCCCACAGCAACGCAGAACTGGGCTGCAGAGTCCCGGCCGTGAGGCGAGCAATGCACCAGGCCGACGCCAGCACCCGGCTGTGTGGAGCTCACGCAACCGCCCACTGCTGCAGCCCCGTCACACCCATCGCTGCTTTGGAAGAACCTGTTTTTCCCTCCTCTTTGAGAGAAGAAGCCCCAGTCCTACGGTGCCGGAGCCTTGGTTCCTGCCCTGATGCAGGAGCAGAACCTCACTCCTTGCTATGGCCCGAGGCTTGCTGAAGGTGTGTCCCCTGCCTGCTGGGGCCCGTACAATGGGCTGGGTGTAGCCACTGCGTCCTGGTCCTTATGCAAACGCCCCTGCCCAGGTTCCCCTGCAGACACGGGGCAACGCTAGCTCTTAGCGTGCCCGAGCAGCAAGCTAGCGGCTAGGTCTTCACCGCAGAGCGAACTCAGGCAAGCCACGCTCACGTGGACTCCTGGGTCAGCCTAAGCCAGGCAGCGCGCGTGCGAGCCGCTGAGGCATCGTGCTAACACGAGCGGTAGCTACACCCCCGGAGGGTGGGTTCTCGTGCGTGGAGGACAGGACTCGAGTTAGGGGCGACACCCACGTGCACGGCAGCGAAGACAAGCCCTGAGAGTCTGGTCAGCTCCTCTGGGGCTGTTTGCAGGCCATGCGAGGCCTGGCGGACCCTCCCAGGCCAGGATTCGGTCTCTGGCAGGGGCCAGCCCCTCAGAGGAAGGTGTAAGAACCGCGGAGCAGCCACTGTGGGAGAACCTGCCCCCCGCGGTAGGTCTCTCCCTGACCTCGATCAGCTAGAAGCCGGCTCCATCCCTGAAACGCGAGGTTTGGTTCCCCTTCCGCTGTCAGCGTTGTGGCCATCGCGTTGTCCCACATCTGCCCTCCGCAGGGTGCCTGTTCTCCTGCCTCTCCCCGCTGCCTGGCAGTGGGCCCCTGTTCTCCTAGGACACCCTCCCTCTAAGCCTTGGAGAGATGAAGCCGGTTTGCCAGGCCGAAACCCACAGCTGGGTCTGCTCCCCCAGCCCAGGCTGGGGGGGCCTCGTTGGAGCTGCCCTGGGATGGGGGCTGTGACAGCGTACACCATAAAGGGGCTCACAAATGTATGTATGATATAACTGGAATAGGGTTTTGCTACATAGGCCATGTAACATATCTATGTAAAGTTATGATCTACTGGTTATGTTCACCCTAGTTGTATGCAGGCACCATTTGTGTGTTCAAAGTTATGAACATTGGCTGTATGATTGCTTGATTTCTAAGGGGCCTCAGTTAGAACATTTGATGACTTCTTGGGAAAGGAATGTGCAAATTAGGTGTTCAGTCAGGGGGCACTTAACAGACAAAAGAGCTTGGAAGACTCCAATCCACATTAGAAGTCTACCTGAGGACGTTCAAGGCAGCATGTGGGTAATGGCTGCTACCTGCAGTCCTGAGTCATGCATGGGCATGTGACCTGCCCATGTGATTCCGAATCTCCATTCTGTGACTGGATTCTACAGAGGGTGAGGAGGGGGTCTCCACCCACAAGAGACAGTCTATTTAAACCCGTGGGAGACCCCTCCATTTTGTCTTCAGCTGGCTAAAGAAGAAGCCTCTCCACCCCCCCAGGATACTTGAAGGAAAGGACTGTAACTACAGGGGGTGTGAGTGATTGCTGGACCCAGGCTAAAAGAAGATTAGCCTGTAAAAGGGAACATTTTGGAGCTGGTGAGGATCTTATCTATATTTAGTGTAATTAGACATAGATTTGCGTATTTTATTTTATTTTGCTTGGTAACTTACTTTGTTCTGTCTGTTACTACTTGAAATCACTTAAATCCTATTTTCTGTATTTAAATAAAATCACTTTCCACTTATTAATTAACTCAGAGTATGTATTAATACCTGGGGGAGCAAACAGCTGTGCATATCTCTCTATCAGTGTTATAGAGGGCGAACAATTTATGAGTTTACCCTGCATATGCTTTATACAGGGTAAAACGGATTTATTTGGGTTTAGACCCCATTGGGAATTGGGCATCTGAGTGCTAAGGGCAGGCAGACTTCTGTGAGTTGTTCTCAGGTAAACCTGCAGCTTTGAGACAGGTTATTCAGACCCTGAGTCTGTGTCTGAAGCAGACAGGTGTGTCTGGCTTCACCACTACAGAGGGTGCTGGAGCCACCGGTAGCTGGCAGGGAGAACAGGAACAGAAGTAGTCTTTGCACATCAGCTGGCAGCTCCCAAGTGGGTTTCTGTGATCCAACCCGTCACAGAGGCTCAGTTCCAGGGAAAGGGGCAGCTGCTCCCCACACGCACTGGGGCAACTTGAGTCTAAAGAGCTGCCCCGCCTCCCGCTCCCTCCTCTCTCCGCAGGGGAAAGGCTCCGTTCAAACCCCGGCTGCCAGCCTCGAGGAGGGAAGCCCACAGCAGGCTGGTGGGGCTGGGCCCCATATGAATGGGTGGCACTTGGAGACTTCCCACCCTGGCTTGGCAGCAGGTCCTCAGTGCTGGGAGGGGCACCCATGCTGCCCAGCCGTGAGCTCCACCTGAGCCTGGCAGGGAGGGGCCTTAGCGCCGACCGGCTGGGCAGAAGGTCTGAGCTCGCTGGCTGGCCGGCCCCAGGGAGGAAATGTTGATCAGCTGCTAACTGGCCTGGCCGTTCTCAGAGCAAGTGGGGTTCCCAGCAGTGGCAGGAAGCCACCCCTACAGCAGTGAGGACCCCTGCATGCCCCCGGGGGCCATGCCAGCACCAGGAGAGCAGCTGCACTGCAGGGGAGCCCAGCTGGCTGCGAAGAGCCACCGCTGGCAGGTACTGAGGGAGACGGCGGTTTGCTTTGGGGGTGAAGAGGAATATGACCCGATGGCTTAGGGGCGGGGGGCGGGGCAGCGTGCACGGGGTGTCCTGCCCCTGGTGGCAGTGGTCGGGAGCGCGCACAGAGCAGCGTGAAGCCAAACCGCCTTGTGAAGCAAGTGCACTTTAATTCCCCCACCTGGTTTACAAGAGAGACAGCGCTTTCCCAGGGACTGTATTGCCAGCAGCGGCGCCAGCAACTTCCACTGCGTCCCCGTGGGCTTCTTTGGGCTGCTCGGTAGCCAGGCTGCCATCCTAGGGGGACAGTACAGGCAGCCCCCTTTTTCACACCTCTCCCCCTCCCCAAATTACCACACACCCCTCGATTGCTATGGTATGTTCCCACTCCCCCCCCCCCCCCCCCGTTGCCTTGGGGTGGCCCCCCCCCCCCCCCTGAGTGGCTGCTTTCCCTTTCACTCGGGGGCTTAGTGCCGTGAGGTTCCGAGGAACTGATTTGCTCCCGACGAGGGCCGAGGCCGGGGTATACATTCGGTTCTCCAGTGGGTGTCTCTGCTAGGATGAAATCCACACCGGCCTGCAAAGCAACAGCCCAGGCCTGGTGACCCTTGTGGGTGGGGCGAGGATGGTGTAGGTGAGCCCAGCCTGTTTTGGCGCCGGGGGTCACTCCAGGATGGGGTAGGTGGCGTCCGTGGCCACCCCGCAGTTGTTGTCTTTCATGGACATGAGGATGTAGCCGTTGTTACCCCAGTAGGTGGACCAGGAGTTCTTCACCAGCCAGTACAGCTCCCCTTGGAGCACACCGTAGCCGACAGCCAAGACCGCATGGTCCAAGTTACCTCTCTGGTTACCTAGAGGGGCCAGAATAAATATGAACCGACGGCGCTGCCCCACTAGCCAGCTCATTAGTGACAGAACCAGGCCTCGCTTCTCATCCACACGTCTCAAAGCACTTTGCAGCAGTGGATAAGTGTTGTTATCCCCCCAGGTCAACTGAGGCACCGGGTTTACGTAATTAGCCCAAAATCACCCAGCAAATGAGCAGCAGAAGCTGGGACTAGAAACCAGGAGTCCTGGCTCCCCGTCCAGTGCGAGGTCTTCTACCCCGCCCTGCCGTTCGTGCTCCTCGTTAGCCGTTTCTGACCCTGGAGGCGATGGCAGGATCCTGAGCAGTTGGCTCCAAGCTTCACAGATGCCGTTCTGCAGCCTGGTAAGTAGGCAGCAAATCCGCTGGGTTTTATTCCAGATGCTCCTTTCGGAGACTGAACCTGTAACCCTCCCAGCCAGCTTGTGGCTCTGGTGAAACCCTATCCTCCTCCTCCGGGCCAGGGCTTCCTCCGGTTTAGTTTCCTTTCACCAAAGCCATTGGGCCTCCCCCCGCCCCAAGGGAAACCCCCACATCTTGCTGAACTGGCTTGTCTGAATGTATGCAGCTGGGAAAGGAGACGCAGCTGCCCCCTAACCTCAGATCCCCTGCAACGCGCTCGTCAAGCCACAGGGGCTCCAGATTGTCGGTGGAGTCATCGTGTGGTAGCGTCCCAGCATTGCTGGACTTGGCCACCAGAAGCCAACTGCCCAGGGCCAGCCAACGCCATCCCGGGAGCCATTCATGGTCACTGCCTCCCAGGTTCCCATCCACTTTTGCTTCCCCTACTAATTCGTCCCGGTTTGTGAGCAGCAGGTCGAGAAGAGCTCTGNTCATAGTAGACGCCGTTGGAGTAGAAGGAGAAGGACCGCTGGGAGGCGTCGATGCTGACGGCCGCGGGGCCGTTCTTGTAGATGGCGGCTTTCAGGGCTGTGATGTTACCCGAGGTGACGTTGACGTAGCCTTTCATTTTGCCCACCAGCTCGGACTTGTTGTAGTGGCACAAGCCGTTCTGCGACACAGACGAAGGAGATGACAGCCACTCTCCTCCACCCCTGCACGTGCGAGCCAGGCCGGCGGCCCCAGGTGTGTGTGTGTGTGTGTGTGTGTGTGTGTGCGCGCCTCGGCTGGTCAGACCAACGGGCGGACACCCCCTGGGCTTGAAGGAAGCGATCAGTGTCTCTGGCTGCTGGCGTGTCCAGTCTACGCTTTAATGCCCCTATTTCCTTTCTGTGACCCCAATCAGCACTGTGCCCAAGTGCCTTCCCCCGACACCCCCGATAGGCAGGGGAGTCTCACCCCCATTGCACAGCCAGGGAACCTGAGGCACAGAGCAAGGAAAGTTACCTGCCAGGCTAGTAGCTGAGCCCAGGTCTGCCAAGTCCCAGGCTAATGCTTTATCAGGGCCATGCAGCTGTAACTGGGGCCAGCGAGGGCATGTTGTCAGCAGTCCCAGTGGCTGCTTCCCATGTGGATGCTGCACCCTGGTCACTGACTCTGAGTGGGGTTGCTGGAGATAGAGCCCCAAAGCCCCTACAGGTCTCGGCCCTGCTGGAAGCAGAAGCTCCCCCTTCGTGGCAACCTGCTTTTGGCTCACAGACCTGGAACACACCGGGGAGGTTGAGCGGGACCAGAGCTCCCGTGCCAATGGAGCCGCTCCACGGGCACCTCCGGCAGCCGAGCCGGAGGGCACCGCGCTCACCTGGCCTTTGTACGGGCCATAGGAATCGGTCCTGGCGATGCCTCCGTGCTTCTTGATCCACTCGTACGCACTCCACTCCTCGCCGCCGTCGCAGCCGTAGTTCCCGAAGCCCCAGGAGCAGTCGATCAGGACTTGCTGGGACAGCGGGGTCACCACTCCGGTCTGGGGAGGGAGGAAGGAAACCCAGGTCCTCAGCTGCAAAGCCACAGCCAAGCGACAAGCCTAGAGGGGGTGTTCCCAGCTCCGCCATCCCCACCTCCAGCCAGTCTTGAGCTACGGCTGGGCCTACGCAGGGGGTTCACCACAATATCCCTGGATCTTCCTAATTCAGCACAAGGACCATTCCCACCCCTCCAGCTGCTGGAGCGTCCCCAATCCCCTCCCCACCCTTGTTCCGGGGCTGCCCAGCGTTCTCGGGGCAGGGCTCTGGTAGCTGCAGCACGGCTCCTGCACTCCCAAGCCGAGCCCTGGTGTGGACGTGCCGTCCCGCTGGGGAGCTGGCGGGGCTGCCCGTGACACGTGGGCACGCAGCTCGTGCCCTCAGCAGAGCAGGCAATCTCCTCGTCGGGAGGCGGGCGGGCTCTCACCTTGAGGAACAGGGCACCTTCCATCGCCCCGGTGGCAGCAAAGCTCCAGCAGGAGCCGCACATGGCCTGGTCCTTCACGGGGGTCACCGCGCCTGGGGAGGGAGCGAGGGGTCAGGGACTGAGACATATTGGCCAGGTGCCTCCAGGAATCTCCATCTGGGGAGCTCTAATCCACCCGGTTCCTTCTCTGCCTGGCTCCCTCCCTCGCTGCCCAAGAGCTACCAACGTTCCCCTGTAATGCAGGGCGTAGAGTGCTGGAGACGGGAGTTTTAGCTTCTTGGGTCTGGTGCTTCGCTGGCCTGGGTGCTGGCAGAGCCCTTCTCTCCCGCCAGGGAGCTCCACGCACTAACTAGCAGCCATGAATTAGGTCTCGCACGGCCCTGTGTGGCAGGGAAGTATCACCAGCTCCACTTTACAGATGGGGAAACTGAGGCAGAGCCTCAGTGACTTGCCCACGGTCACATGGGGAGTCTGTGATAGGAGCAGAAGCCTTGTCACTTGCTGCCTAGGTGAACCACAACCCCCTGCTCCCGCCGCTCATTAAGGGTCTAGAATTGGCATTTAAGTCTCTCATGCTTTATGAGAGACTTAAATATGAGTCAACAGTGGGCCCTTGTTGCCAAGGAGGCTAACGGCATTTTGGGCTGTATAAGTAGGGGCATTGCCAGCAGATTGAGGGACGTGATCATTCCCCTCTATTCAGCATTGGTGAGGCCTCATCTGGAGTACTGTGTCCAGTTTTGGGCCCCANGATTCTATGATTGTATGAATGGATCACGGGGTCACTCACCAGGCTGAAAAATGACCCCCCGTCTGTTCAGCTAATGGGGCTGCAGCTTCTGGATGGCAGCACTACTGCAGTAAGACCAGCTTTGGCATAATTCGTTCCCCATTAATCCCTCCCTGAGGCATTCAGTCTGGTGCCAGCCCCGGGCCAGCCTGCTTGTCTCTCCCGGGGTTTGCCCGAACAGCGCTGCACGGATCTCTGGGTAACAGTGGGATGCCAACCGCTCCAGCCCGTAAGGCCGACGCCCTCAGAAGTGCCCTGGGTTTTTTTTTTTTTTTTTCAGGGGCCTCTGATTTTTGGAGTCTCAACTCGCGACCCATCAGGCCAGTGCGATTCCAGCTCCCGTTGACTTCCCCAGCAGCGGGGGGCGCCCCGCACCCAGGACATATAGACCCTCGAGGTCCCACGTTGGGCACCCAAACACGGAAGCAACCAATTGCTGAAAAGTTTGGTAGTGTCCACAGCCCCTCGAGGGTTCGAGCCCCATGAGAGCAGTGGGGTCCCTGTGCCAATGGGGTGGGGAAAGGGAGGCAGGAGGAGATGCTCCATCCGGACGGCGCTTTCTGCCCAGAAGCAGCCCTGTAACAACCCACTCACCGTACAGCCTCCAGTCCAGGATCTCGGGCAGGATGAGGCCGGTGTACAGCTCCGCCGGGAACGGCTGCCCGTTGTTGGGGGCCCCGCTCTTTAGCCGCCCCCGCAGCACGGCCATCTCCTCCGGGGTGCGGTCGGCCAGGTGGTTCAGCGCCAGCCTGTAGGGCAGGTTGGCCCGATTCTTGGAGTGGACGAACCTGGGAGGGGATGGATGCCGTGAAGAGGGGCGGAGCCGGGCAGCTCTGGCTTCTGGGCGCTGCTCTGCCCACCGGGCATAGAGAGCTAATGCCGCAGCTCTACAGCCCTGGCGAAGGAATCCCTACCCACTGGGCGCACCCACAGCGTCCTCCCCTGCGCAGCAAGCAGATTAACCCTTAGAGCGCTGGTGCAACCTCGATGGGCAGCCAGGCGGCTTCGGGGGATGCCCGGTGGGCACAGGCTGCGAGCCGGGAGGGCTCTGTGTGTTGGGGACAGGGGGAACCAAGTGATGCCAGCCTGAAAGGAAGTCAACAGACCAGCTCCCACTTCCGGCGTAGACATACCCCAGGGGGAGCTGAGATTGCAGCTCCTGCAGGCAGACCCAAGGGGGCGCTGCTGGAGCTAGATCAAAGCTCGCTCCAGGAACAGTCGCATTGTGGCCGCAGCAGCACGGGCGGTGACCCACGCGGGCCTCCAGGCTGCAGCCCCGCGAGGACGCTGGGCACGCACCCGAGTGGCCAGCGCGTCTCGCCACCCTGCTGGCGCTAGCTTGGAGCTAGCCGGAGGAGAGCTACCTCGGGGATGTCCCCGCGAGCTGCCTGCAGTGGAGACCTGCCCCCAGGCCCTGCGGGGGAGACGCCTCGGACGCCATTCTCCAGCCGCCATCTAGAGTCCGCTGCGAGGCCATGTGGACAGGCCGTTCTCCATCGCGTTCAAGGCCAGCTCAGGACGCTCCGTTCTGCCAGCTCCCTGGGGGAACCCGCCAGCCTCCCTGACCCAGCAGAGATGCCGTTTCCTTCAGCACACGATGCACCAGCTCTCTCCTCCTCCGTGACCCCGGAGCCCCTGCTGCCTCCGGGCAGCCCCGTACCTCATGTTGTGGGTGAAGGCGTGCTGCCTGTGCTCCGTCTCCTGCTCGCTGTCGTAGCTCTTCCCGAACGTCTTCCGGTAGTGGTGGAACACCTGGTGGGACCGGTCCTCCTGCCGCCCCACAAAGTCCTGCATGGGGTTGGCCAGGATCCAGCGCTCTGCTCCCAGCCCGGGCAGCTCCCCACAGGACTTCGTTCCTAGGGCACAAGCACAGGCAGCCGTCACCCCAAGACGCAACCTGTACAAGAGGCTTCAGTGATTGCTCTGATGCCTGCAGGGGTGGGTGGACCGAAGCTCTCCCAGCTGCATGGGGCTTTGCCTCTCTGCAGGACGCTGTTCCCATGGACTGCTCCTCACTCCCCTCGAGGGCTGGCTCAGACGAGGCTGCAGGCCCCCACCTCTCCAATGCTAGTGCCACGGTCACTGCTCAGGGCCCAGTGAGGAGCAGGCAACGTCTACACTGATAATTAGATCCCCTCCCGGCCTTGCCCCAAGGAGCTGGGAGATCCCCTCCTCTCTCTAGCCCGACTTTCCTAGCAGGCAGCCGCCATCTTCTGCCTGCAGCCTCCCGTCACAGCCACATGCTGGTTCGGCCTCTCATGGGCCTGCCCGACCTCCCCTTCTCCCCTGCCTGGCCTCAGGGTTGGATGCAAAGAGAAGACATTGGCATGGACACTCGGCATGGGACCTTGGCCCTTCCAGATGGCACGAGCCGCGCTATGCCAGCAGGGCTTCCACAGAACCGGGCTACCTCGCAGAGAGGCTGCGAACCTTATCACCCGAGCTGGCTTAGCCCAGCCAGCCACCAGTGGGAACATCTGAGAGCCCCCAGCCCGTTTGTCTCCGACATGTGGCTGAGCTGCCCTTGCTCAATGTCTGTCTGGAGCCGGAGATGGGCCAGGGGGCCCCTGAGTGTCTCTGTCGAAATAGTTTCACTGCTGCTTCTGGGCACCTCCTGAATCTGACATCAGGCTCTCCCAGGGCAACAGGACGTAGGGCACCGCCCACCACTTCCTCTCTGCCCTGGGCTTCTTGAGGTCAATTCCTGACTCTGGCCCCATCCTCTCGCTGTGCCTCGGTTCCTAATCCTCCGCTCCTCCCCCTCTTGGTCTACGTCCCCGTCAGGGCCGGGCGGGTGTCTGCACACGTCTTGCTGCAGCCCCTAGCGCGAAGGGACCCTGCTCCCAGGTGAGCGCTATTGGAGTCCAGAGAAGAGGCTTGTCTCGGGCAGGGATGGAGAGGGCCCAGGGATGGAGAGGGCCCGCCAGGCCCGCCTTACTGTTGGTGGGGAGGTCGAAGACAGAGGCCGGGTAGCTGTGGGTGAAGTCGCTGTAGTCGATCTCGTACTTGTCGTAGTGGGAGCCCAGCACGCTGTTGTAACCCCGCATCTCGTAGTGGACGGGGGACCAGCCGCAGCTGGTGTTGGTCACCCACAAGGTGTAGACGTTCTTCTTCTTGCCCCAGTCGGACACGTCCTGCCACACGCTGCAGTACTGCCCTTTGAAGTACTCGTCCCGCAGGAACTGGGGAGGCAAGGGAGGGGAGCCGGAGTTAGGCCCGGTGGCTCTTCCCAGCGCTCTGCTGGTGGGACTGACACACGCTGCCCACGGCACCTCTTTCCCGCCCCGAGGCAGCTGGTGCGAATCCAGCCCCGAGCCTGGCCTTAGGAGATGCCGCACGGAGGTCGTGGGGCTAGGCACCAGCTGCAGACCCAGGCTTGTCTCATCTCCTGGCCCCGGCCCCGGAGAGGGAAGTTTAGTTAGGCTCTTGGGGGCAGGGATTTTCTCTTGTTTGGTGTCTGTCCAGCGCCTAGCGCAGCTGGGGCCTGGTCCGTGATTGGAGCTCCTAGGTCAGCTGGTACCATCCTACATAATAAATAATTTCTCTAGGCCACCCAGAGCGCTTCCTGCACCCGCATCCTTCATTCACGGAGCTAAAAACTCCTCAGCCACCATCAGAAAAGTCCTTCTGGCTTCCAAGATCCCCAGGGCGACCCCTCCCCCATCCTCCCTTCCAACCCAGCCCTCCCTTGTCTACCTCTGGCTATGCCCTCCGTTAAGCTGCCTCCTCCATTCCCATGGGCTCGGCAGCCATCTCCCATGTCCTCTCTGCTGCTGGCTAGCAGTGCCAGTTGCATGAAGTTCTTCTTCAGACTGCGTGTTGATGGGCCTGCCTCCAAGTGAAACTAGGGTGACCAGATGTCCCGATTTTATAGGGACAGTCCCGATTTTTGGGTCTTTTTCTTATATAGGCTCCTATTACCCCCCACCCCCATCCCGATTTTTCACATTTGCTGTCTGGTCACCCTAAGTGAAACTCTAGTCTTGAATGATGCAAAGGCTAGCATTGGGGGGTACCCTGTCCCCTGGCTCTCAGTGTTCCCCTGTCAAATTCAGACCATTTGCAAACCAGACGGTTTCTTACTGCCAACCCCGGGATCTGAGAGTCAAGCTGAGTCCTTTCCTTCTGCAGCATCAGCCCAATCATAAAGATCCTGCCCCCAGTAATATCTGGGTGACCCCCTGGGGATTGCACAGGCGGAACCTGGAATTTAGTTAGCAATGCTGTCGATGCACGAGACAGAACGGAATCCGGCTCCTTCTCCTAGAGCTGGGCTGGCTCTGCAGAGCTCACGGGCCGTGAAAGTGGCTTTGGGTCATTCAACGTGGCCTCTGAATATATACAGTGAGCAGCTGTGGTATTGGCCCTGGTATTCCTGAAGCATCCAGTGGCTCCAGTCAAGCATCAGGGCCCCACTGTGGTAGGCACCACAAGGAGACGGGCCTTGCTCAAAAGAGCTCCCAGTCTGAGTACGAGCTTGAATCGTTCCCCAGGGAGCTGCGTTAAGCAAGTAGCCGTATATCCGTGAGTTTTCCCCGTACGCCCCGGCCTTTTAAACAGCCATTGCCAAATTATCATCCGGGCGAAGCAGATTTCAGTTTTCATTCAGAGTCCAGGACGCGTGAAAGCAACTTTGCCCAACGCCCACAATGGGGATCTCTCGGTAGCAGGCAGCTGAGTCACCACACGGGCTCGCCCAAGCTGGAACCTCGTTGCAGTAAAGACTAGTTGCAACAAATCTCCCAGGGTTGGGAAGGGAGAAGAGATTCTCGGCCAGCACTGGTGCCTCCTTCCCAGGCTCACCTCCCTCTGCAGGGTCTGGCTGGCCAGGCAAACCCCCTGCTCTGATTGGGGCCATCCATTTCTGACCCCGCTAACAACCACACTGGGCTCCTTGGCTTGCTGTGCTATTTTTGTGCTGCTTAGACACGGGGCTTCCCCAGAGGGCATGGAACTGGTTCTGCTGGCTCTTATGCTTCCTGGCTTTCAGCAGGGGATGGAGAGGAGTGAGCCGAGTGTAAAACATGCCACCAATCTCTACCTGGAATTTCCCATGGGATATTCAGCTAGGGTTAGAGCAGCCCCGAGGCTGCTCTAAACTGCTCCAAGTATCGGGAGAGAGAATTGGGGAGCTGTAACAGTGCACCTTCCCGGCTGCACCCCACAGCGGGGATCTGGGCAGCTACACAAGGTGTATGCATGAACCTTCACCGGCCAGGAGAAGCCAGGAAGAACATTGAAAGACACAGGGACTCAAGCAAGGAGACAGAGACTTGGCATTTACCGATAAGCTATTGAACAACTGTATGCGGCTTCCCACATACCTGTAAGGAGGAGGCATGCAGGGCGTGGGCAGGCCTGTCAGGCGCTGTCTACAACGCCACACGGACTGGAGATCGGAATGGGGCTACTGGTTCTCCCAGCTACAGTGAACCCAGTCGCTGCTGTGACCCGGCCAAGCTACTGTCAGTCTGGGTCTGAGTCTGGCCCAGTGCCTGGTGTCCTGCGCTCCGCCCCCGTCCCGCCCAGATCCCCGGCGGAAGGGGCTCACCTTGAAGCCATGTGTGTGGGGAAAGACGCTCTGCGGCTTGACGAGCTTCTCTTTCGTGCCATTGAGCCGGAAGCACTTCACGACGTTCACTTCCGTCTCAGTAGTTTCCGGTGTAATCTTGTAGCTGGCACCGTACGGCTTCACCGATCCCAACTGGTAAGTTATCACCTGCCCTGCAAGGTAGGAAGGGGAAATAGAGGCAGCCAGTTTCTACGCAGGGCTGCTCTTAAGCGTTCTCCACCCTCCTCCCACAGAGCACCGACTGAGGGGGTGGGATCCTGCTCCCCCCCCAGGATAGGAGATGCCACGCTGCCCTGAGTCGTGGGCGTGGGCGTTGGGTCTGGGAGAGCCAGGCACGGCATGCAGGTGACAATAGGAAATGTCACTCGAGGACCCTGCACTTCCACTGTATCATCCTCGGTACGTGACGTCCACGTTGCTGCCAAATCCACCCAGTCGTCCAAGCAGAGGCAACCCGGGCCTGACCGATAGTGGGACTGAGCAGTCCATCTGCAACAGCCTCGACTTCTTCGCCCACGGCCACAACTCCTGAGCTAACCCAGCCCGCCCCTTGCACGAGCAGGAGATGGTGTCACCCCAGACTTGGCACGTGACAAGTTCTGCCCTTTGGCTGAACCACCCATAGGCACATCCTGCTCTACAGACCCCCAGGAGACTCGCTCTAGTCCTCCTCCCACAAGGACCCTGGCAGCTTACCGTGGTAGTACTGGATCCGGCTCTGGCCTCCGCTCAGGTTGTACCAGGCTTCGAAGGGCTCCTCGATTTCGGCGTAAGGCAGGCTGATGACTCCTGCAGGACACGAGGGACGGGTTAGTCAGTGTCTTTTGCTTGGAGTCGGGGGACAAGGGCACCTCTGTAGTTAGCGGAGATTCCCCGGGAGAACGCAGACTTCTACCCGGCCCCTTTAGCCAACACGGGTGACAAGGGTGAGCCTGTCGCACTGATGTACGGCTCGAAAGCACAGGCGTCCGCACCTCGCTTTGGTGCTCTCTGGATGAGGCGCCTGGAGGGAGCTTAGCGGAAAGTGCTGGGCTCCGGAAGGTGCAGGAGGCCGGAGCTGTTCTCACAGGTGGTTGAGAATTGCCATAAATCAGTGCAAGCCTCCGACCAGCTGTCCCCACTGCCCTAAGCCAGTGGTCCCCAAAGTGTCGGGTGCACCCGCCTGGGGGTGCGCGGAGGAATGTTCAGGGGGCATGTGGCGGGGCCCGGGACAGCCCCCCCTGGGGAGCAGGGAGGGAGCCCCAGCCCAGTTCCAACGCCAGCCAAAACTCCGTTCCGCCCCCAGCCCAGCTCTTCCCTCATTCCCTCTCCACCTCTAGCCCCAGCTCCCCCCCCCAGTTCTGCCCCCAACTCCACCTTCAGCCCTCGCTGCTCTGCTGACGAAGCCTTGGCTGTGCAGTAGTGGGAGGGTGGGGGCGGCGCGGACAGATTCCATTCCTGGTAAGGGAGGGCGTGACAGGAAAAGTTTGGGCACCAAGCTATGGTGGGTGGATTTGCCAGATCACCCAGCGGAAGCTCCTACGCTCCAAACACGTTAGGTATATGGCTACGCTTTGAGCTGGAGGAGAAATCCTCAGGCGAGCTCTGACCTCGGGCGCTGAAACCAGAGCACAGCCGGAGCAGGGGCTAGCTACCCCGAGTGTGCAGCTCTGGGGAGGTGCCCGCTTCAGCTGGGTTTATTTCTGAGAACCTGGGAATGAGACTAGAGGGCTCTGGTCTGGGGCTGAGCATTTCCTGACAGCTCTGGAGCCGGCTCCCACTCCCTGGGGTTCAGAGTCACCTAGGGTGACCAGATGTCCCGATTTTATAGGGACAGTCCCGATTTGGGGGTCTTCTTCTTATATAGGCTCCTATTACCCCCCACCCCCGTCCTGATTTTTCACACTTGCTGTCTGGTCGCCCTAGTAGTCACCCCTGGGCTAAGCTGTCTATGGAGCCGAGCTCATTCCTGCCAGCGATGGATGGTTCCTGGGGGCTCTGTAGGACGCTCAAGTTCCTCCATGCCCAGCACAACACAGAATCCTGGGCATGGATTACGCAGAGACCGGCCCTTGAACCCAGGCTAAGCGAACATTAGAGAGGCCCCCCGCGCTGCCAGCTCCCACCCTTGGTTTCTTGGGCTTGTAATTGCTGTGAGAATTTATCCGGAGCAAGCACTCTGTGTGAGGCTCTCGCTGGGGGCGATCGGTGTGTGTCGAAAGGCCAGGCTCTGCCGTTGGCGGGGTAATCATAGGAAGCTAGACATTAAAGGGCAGCTTTGTTGTTGAAGAGGGTTGGTGCAGGCAACGTGCGGCCCGAGCAGCCAGCTTGCCAAAAGCCACGCCATGGTTTCATCCCGGGAGAAAGCCGCAGACTCTCCTCAGAGGCCCGGTCTCAAGACATTCTTCTGCCTTGAGTCTAGAACAATCGTTCTCATTCTTTTGTTTGGCGGTAGCACACCCACAGTGTACTGGGCACGGGCCCCACACAGCCGGGAAAACACAGTCCCTGCCCCAGGACCTTCCAGTCTGAGGAGACCAGCCAAACTGGAAGCCTGCAGGAGAGGGACGCGGGCCCAGATCCTCAGACGTATTTAGGTTCCTGCTGTCCATTGGAAGTTAGGAGCGTAAATACCTCTGAGGATGTGGCCCCCGGGGCTCCGGAGCCTGGCTGGGTGCCAAGCTCTGTTTGCCAGGAGAGCTGGGAGTTGACGGAGTTACTGGGTCGAGCTCTCCTTTGGTTTTGTTTTTGTTTCTGGGAAGGGCAGATCAGATCCAAGGCCTCAATTAACCTCAGCAGCAATTAGCCCTCCGCAGCTTTGCACAACTGCACCAGGCGCACCCGTGGCTCTGTCGGGTTGGGCAGAGACTGAGGTGCTTCTCGGATGCCAGCCAACCTGGGCGGACAGAGTAGACTGCAGAGGAGGACTCCGGTCCTAAGGCCCATCCCCAGCTTCTGGCTACGGGGAGGGGTACACTGCAGTACACGTACACACACACACACACACACACACACACACACACACACACACACACACACACACACACACACACANACACACACACACACACACACACACACAGCCCTGAGTTGTACAGAGAGAATGTTACCTTTGACATGGTAGATATCTCCAAATTCAGGGATTGTGCTTAAAAGTTTGCAACGTTTTCCTGAAAGAAAAGAAAGACAGAGGTACGGAGCTGTCCCTGGCCTGCTAACATAGCCACCATGTTCCCCCTGTTGGAGGGCTCCGGTTACACCCGAGGGCCAGTTTCAGACCTGGGGCAGGTGGGTACAGTGCCATGGACTTCAGTGGAGTTGTGCCTGTTTACAACAGCTCTTGGCTCTAGAAATGACTGTCGGGGTTTGCATGGAGCGCTCCCTCCAGCGAGGGCGGGTAAGATAGAGGTGTCAACAGGCCCTGGGCCCTGTCCTGTAGTGGTGGGAGCAACCTAAAATCAAGGCCCTGAGATGCAATGGTGAGGTACATAACTGAGCTGTCTGCGCTGCATGGGTATCAGCACGCAGTCCCCCAGAGTCTGGTCCCAGAGTACACTGGGACGCCAGCTTGGGTACCTGGGGGGGATGTCCCCAGACCCCTACACCTGGCGCTTGCCCCCCGCAGCAGTGTTGCGTCTGCGCACGCTCGCCCTCTCCCAGGAACAGGTGACTGCTGCCAGGTCTGCAGCCGGGAAACGCTAGCGTCCGCCGGCGGCGTGCAGATCGCGTGTGCTTGCGGGAGGCCCCGTCAGTCACACAGGGTGAGACGGGACCGCCAGGGTCAGCCAAGAGGCAGGGTTGGTGGTGTCTAAACCATCCAAGGCAGACGGCTACCCAGCCTCCTTTGGAAAACCTCCAGCGAAGGCACTTCCACAACCGCCCAAGGCGTCGGCACCGCTGTCCTTACAGTTTGGAAGTGTTGCCTGAGATTTTAATCGAAATCGGCTCTGCTGTAGTTTGAACCCGTCGCCTCTTGTCCTGCCCTCTGTGGCAAGAGAGAACAACTTTCCTCCATCTATTTTCATGGCAGCCTTTCAAATATTTGAAGACCGCTCTCATGTCCCCCCTTTACGCTCCTCTTTTCCAAACTAAACGTGCCCCGTTCCTTCAGCCTTTGCTCAGCTGCCTTATTCCATCCCTTCCATCAGCTTCCTGGCTCCCCTCTGGATCCTCGCCAGCTTCTCTCCATACTGCATGGCTGATAAAATAAGATTTGGCCAAGATTTCCACAGGGGAGTGCCGGATGCCACGCTCCTACATGCATACTTAGGCACCTACGTAAATGGGTTTGGGTCTCAAAAGTGACGAGTGCCCACCAGTTCCCACTGGCCACGCTGGGCTAGGGTGACCAGACAGCAAGTGTGAAAAACCGGGATGGGGGTGAGGGGTAATAGGTGCCTATGTAAGAAAAAGCTCCAAAAATCGGGACTGTCCCTATAAAATCGGGACATCTGGTCACCCTATGCTGGGCGGCACTGGGTTGCATTAGGGGGGCTGATAAGGTGTGGTCCCATGGCCTATGCCGTTGCCCTGTGGGTTGCACAGGTCAGGATTTGATCCTCACAGTTTAAGACACATCACGTGCTTCCGCTCCTTTACCCCAGGGGACGTGGGCGTGCAGGCAGGATCTCTGCTCCCCAACAATTTGGCTGGGGCTTAGTCATCAGCCGCAGGCTAAAAAGCCAACACACCCTGTGTTTTAAGGAGCTCGTCTTTTCCCTCATGTCAGCATCTTCCTTGGAGGGGGACAGGTCCTTAAATTGGAGGGGTAACCGCAGCCTGTCTGGAAGCAACGCCCCCCATTTGCAGAGCACGCTGTGGTGCCCTCTGCTCCCTCCATCCTTTGGTCCCGCAGAGGAGGCTGGGGGGCCGAGAGGAAAGGCAGCCGGTACGTGGCACAGAGTGAGAAGGTGGCCCATGGCCCTCTGTGCTTCTCTGGGTAAGAGCAGTGCCTAGGGGCTAGCACATCACACAGGACCCAGGCCTCTGCTAGAGAGTGCGCAGCCCGAAGAAGGAAGCTGCCTTTCCCCTGACGCCCCTCCCTGGCGGTGATGCTGGGCGGGGGGGGGGGAGGGAGCAGGTGGCTCTGTGCCACTTTTGCCAGTTTCAGGCCAGTCCTACACCAAGGACTTGGCCGGGGTCAGGGCTGCTGCACACCCTGCGAGAGTCCCAGATCGGACCGCGAGGGAGCGCCGTAGGAGTGCCAGCGTCACCGCAGCTAATGCCAGGCTGAAGCACAGCGTCAGGGCAAGCGGCTGCTGGGCTGTAGAGCACGTGCTGCCCGGAAGAGGGGCTCCAGCTCACACCCAGAGAGAGCCCGGCCCCGGAAGAGGGGCTCCAGCTCACACCCAGAGAGAGCCCGGCCACACCGGTTATAAAAGCGAGAATCTTGGATTCCCCCTGGAACGTTTCACGGTGGTCCCTGCTCCCACGCCTAACTCAGCCCCCTCTGCCCCTACACGGCTGCCCCCCACCTGCTATGTTCCCCCTACTCCAGCGCCGCTGCACGGGGCATAAGGCTGAGGACTATCCAGTCGGTCGCTTGCAGGAGCCAGTGGTCCCAGGTGAGAACTAACCATCCAGTCCAGCTTGTCCGGCCACATTTCACTGGGCAGAGCCAAGCGTCCCCTCTACTCTGCCCCATCCAGCTGAGGCTCTCCAAGCGCTTCACAGACACTTGGGAGCGTAGCCTCACACCCTGGCGTGGAAGATCAGTAAGGTTCTCTCCTGGGGAAACTGAGGTCCAGAAAGGGGCAGTGACTTCCCAAAGGTCACGGAGGAAGCCTCAGTCTCAGCCCTATGCCCTAAGCACACCCCCATCCTTCCTCCCAAGCAGGCGGAGGAGAGGCACTCAGGTAGCCCTACAGGTTCCCCTGCTCCCATCACCTGTCGCCGTCCATCTGCTCCCACTTGGCAGGGAGCAAACGTTCTCCCTGTAACATCATCCACTCTTCACTCTCCCCAGTTCCGGCTCAGCCGGTTGCAGAGACAGACTCACCTGCGACCGAGCTCCACAGTGCCAAGAGCAGAGCCCACTGGAGCGCCCCCATCCTTGCAGCTCCCTGCTCAACCTGCCCTGGGCTGCAGCCGTCTGAGCAGCAGCTCCGAGCACCCCCTTTAAACGGTGCTGGCAAGACCAGGAACTCAGGGAGCCAATGGCCACAGCCAGGCCCTGCCCAGAGGAGGGGAAGGAGCCTGAGCGAGTCTTGGCAAACAGCTCATTTGCTGGTGCCTCCAGTGCTGGGAAGGGTGGATCGGGCAAAAGAGGGAGGAGTGGGGAGGGGAAATGAAAGGGCGAGAGCGGAGCCTAGCTCCGGCAGGGAGAAGAGCGGAGGCATGGCTGGGGAGCAGCGAGCAGAGGAAATGAGTGCTCAGTGCTACAAGGGGCAGTGGGTGCAAGGGTGGGAGGGTGAGTCAGAGCAGGGGTGGGGGGGGGGGCTAGACGGGGCCTTGGTGGTGGGGCAGCCCTGCTACAGACAGGCCTGGCAACTCGTTTGCAAGATTGAACTTGCTGACTCGGCTTAGCAGCCCTGTTGTGCCCGTGGGGAGCGGGGCTGCAGGTCAGGCCTGAGGGGCGTTGGCAGAGCTGTGTGGGCCCAGGACTGGAATAGCAGGGGGCTGCGGAGCAGGAGCGAGGGGCGGGAGGAAGCCAAGGAGGCTGTGAATCAAGACCAAAATCCCAGGCGTCTCCTGCAGCCCCCGTGGAGCCTTTCCTGCCTCCGAGCTGAGCCAGCCAGTCTCTACAGCGGGTTCATTTCGGCACGTGGGCCGATCGGCTCCAGAGCCAGCCGGCCCGGCCCCAAAGCCTGGGTCAGACTGACTCACACTGGGCGCTTCAAGCTGCTTTTCCAGCCAGCCTAGACCTGTCACGAAGGTCTTCTCCCCCTGTCCCCCTGGTCAGAATTTCACCTGCCACGTCAGGTGTTCAAGCCCCCCTCTGGGATCTGGGGGAAGGTGACGCGACTCATGCTGGGGGGTGACTTTAATGCAAAGTAAAACTACTGTAGTTGATCCTAGTTGAGACCCTAGATGATTAATGTGGCCACTAAAGGCAACGGGACTGGCCCAGAACAAGGACCCCCTGCAGCTGCTGGGCCAAGGCCAGACCAGGCAGGCTAGGGAAGGATGCCGGGGGGCTGCACCGCGTGCCAAGGAAGACCGGGAGAGAGCAGAGCACTCAGCAGAAATGGCAGCTCCCCCTTATGAGCCTGCAACAAGGCCCTTGTCCTCCCCGCGTGTGCAGGGCCTAGGCTGCCTGCTATGGGAACGCAGCCCCCGGAAGACCAGCCGGTGGGAATCTCAGGCGCCAGGGAGAACCCGTGACTGAGGAATCAGGCAGGACTATCGAGTCTGGCTCCGTGCGGGAGAGACCAGGGATGGACGCTCCAGAGACGGGGAAAGAGCAGAGGCCCAGGGGAGCCTGGTGGCCTGGGCAAAGCTGGGCAGGACCCAGCCCCGCAGGGGGCCGGGGTCGGGAGAGGGTGATGGGTGTGTCCCGTGAAAGGGCCAGAAAGGACGAATAAGACCTGACACTGCTTTGTGTTAATAAACCAGGCGGGCGCCTGGCATTGGAATGGCAGCTGTGTGGGGTCTGCATGATGGTCGTCAACTGGGCAAGGGGCCTGGCTTCACAAATGAGCTTCTCCCTCCCCAGGGCTGGGGGCCAGGACTGAAGTAGGGACGGCAGGAGTCACTGCAGCTGGAAGTAAAGAGCCAGGCCCGCCTCCTCTATGGCTGGGGCATGCACAACATGCACTGGCCCGGGGCTCACATTCCTGTGCCCAGCTGGAGGGGAAACTGAGGCACGGTAGCACATCCAGACCCAGAGGGGACAATGGCCAGTTGCTCTCTTCTGATTGGGTGGTGTAGCGGGGCTGAAAGCAGCTGAGGGAGGCTGATTGGTTGGCAGCCGCAGGGGTGGCCACACCCAATTAGGGTCCAGCTGGCCCTGATAAAAGGGCTGGGAGCTAGGCAGGGGGAGTCTCACTCCAGTGGTGGAGGGGGAAGGACCTGGCTGGAGAAGGGTATCTCAAATAGAGCCGTGCTGGGGAAGGACAGGCAGAGCTGGGGAGCTCTGCCCAGGCGAATCCCCAGGCTGAGCCTGGGCTAAAAAGGGCTGTGGGGGTACTGAGGCTGCAGTGGTGCAGCCAGGCCAGGAAAAGGCAGCAGGTCCAAAACCCCTGGCCAATGCTGAGTGACCACTTCAGACTGCAGTTTGCCCCTGAGGGAAGGGGCTAGATGAAGACTGGCAGTCGGTCACTGAGGCAAGGTGGGCTTTAGGGAATTGGGGTCCCCAGGGAGGGGAGGACCCCTGAGTGTGGGGTACTGCCAGGCGGCAGTGCCCGAGTGAAGAGGCACAGAGGTGCCGGGAGGGACGTGGGGCCTGAACTAACGGGTAGTACTAGAAAAGGGAGAAGCAGGCAGCAGCAAGGGAGACACTGGCCAGCAGGAGGCGCTCCGAAGCTGGAAGCGCTAATTCCCAGACCAACCAGCAGGAGGCGCCACGGCAGTGAGTGCTCCGCCTTGCTACAGGTGGACACGGCAATTCCTCCAGTGATGTCAGAATGTCAGCCAATCGCTGCTGTCTGGGCGTGGGAGTGAGGGCCGTCCCTCCTTGGCAGTGCCGACTGGCTACCATCTCCCCAGCAGCTCGTGGCCATTGGATGTAGCCATGCCCCTTGGTGAACGTGCCAGCCTTCTGTCTGGGTCTGTCGGGACCCCTGCAGCACCCGCATCCCCAGATCCACCTGGGAGCAGCCATATCCCCCTATGGAACGGCCGAGTGAGCCCTCGCTGGGCGTGCCAGGCCGGCTGTGAGTGACCCTGCGACGCCACCACGTGTCACGCCCAATAGGTCCCCTGGCTCCCTGCTGAACTCCCAAAGACCTTTCAGTGCCTTAAACTCAGCTGCCGCGCACCACAGATCCCACGGCGCTGGTGCCAGAACAACCGGGCTCTTGCCTTTTGTCTCCTCGCTGACACGCTAACCCTGACCCAGACTGCAGCCCGTCAGCACTCCGGCGCAGGGCGACCGTCACCACAGCCCAGGCAGCTGATGCTGAATGGGGAAGCCGGGCCAGCCTCGGCCCTGGGTCTCATGCAAGTGTCTGAGGTGGAAATGCAGCCTCCTCTCCGCAATCTTGTGCAGAGCAGCCCGTGGTGACTGGGTCACTGATAAGAAGTTGCAAGTGGTTAGTTGGGTTCCGGCTCGGTGCATGCTTCCCCACCCTCCACCCCAGCCAGGCGGTCCTCCATGGCTCACTGAGCGGTGCTGCTCCCGGACGGGCAGCCAGCCAGGGTTTATTCCCAATGCCGAAGAGCCGGAATCCCTCCAGAGCTCAGCAGGAGCCTGGAGAGGCCAGCGCGAAGGGATCGGCTGACTTTTCAGCTCAGACACTTCCCACGCCCTTCACAAATCGGCTCAGTGCCTGCTGGGGGCGCTGGTCAGTGCTGACGGGGACAGGAGAGTAGCACCTGCTGAATCCCAAACACCGGGTGGGTCGTCCTTGGGGTACTGCCACGCAAGCCCAGCCTGTCTCAGCTCAGGCGATGCGATAGCTGCAGTACTGGAGTGAAGGCACATGGCTCTTCCCAGGACATGCTGCAGCCACATCTCACAGCCGCGTCCTCTGGCTTGGGTTAAAGCTAATCCAGGCCTGGGCTGATCGAAAACACAGGGCCTCAGAACTGCGCTGGGGAGGGGGTGATGCCACTGGGGACTCAATTAGCGTAGAGACTCGTCTCGGACAAAGGGCTGGGATCAGCTGGGCTCTCCGATCCCACTGCCTCCACCAGCACAGGACCCCCTTCCTGCAGCCAGCATTGCTCCCTGCCACCCACAAGTGTGAGGCCTGATTCGCCGCTTTCCTGCACGTGGTGGAGCCTCCGGTGCCCGTGCACAGGGGGAGTAAAGCACCACCCCGGGGGAGAGCGCGTGGTGAGCTCTGCCTTGGGAACCTTTGGCACTTACTTGGCCTAGGTGGATGAAATGCCGGCACAAAGGGCAGGGCGGTGAAGACTCTGGGCCCTGGGCATTCCAGCGCCAGCTGGCGTGCACCCAAATGCTTTCCACAGTGCATCCTGTGAGGTTTCCAGCCCAGCGAGATCTCCCAGCTCCTGCAGCGGAGCCGCTCCCATCGTGCCCTGCGCTGCCGCCGGGAGGTTTGGGAGGCAGCCGTGGAGGGTGGGATGGAGTTAGGAGAACTGGCTGACCCAGTGCACCTGCAAGGCCGGTGGCGTCTCACCCGCGCTGGGTGTGGTGGACAGCACCAGTCTGACCCAGAGCCGAGCGAAATCCTGGCTCCCTGCTGTTGCAACCCGCCTTTACGAGGCCTGGAGCGGCTGTGTGAGGAGCCAAGCTCAAGGCCTAACCTTCGGCAAGAGTTGTTCACCTAGCTTGTGTGTGTGTGTGTGTGTGTGTGTGTGTGTGTGTGTGTGTGTGTGTGTGTGTGTGTGTGTGTGTGTGTGTGTGTGTGTGTGTGTGTGTGTGTGTGTGTGTGTGTGTGTGTGTG